>DF357581.1:66605-84141 GCA_000787875.1 Solanum virginianum
AACGACCGATTTAGTGTGATCGTGTCGTTACCTTAATAGTTTCTTGTTGTTGTTTTATGTGGTAAGAGGATTTATTATGAACCAGTGAACTGCCACTCACTGATCAATTTATGAAAACCTGTGTGCTGCTAAATGGTGATATAGTGTATTTTCTTTTTCCTTTTTTTCTTTTTGTCTGAAAAAGCCAGACGAATTCATTAAGGTTCTCAATGTAAATGGAAAAGAATTGGTTGTACCATGTCCAGAGGTTGATCATTACTCGAGAACACTATGGAATGTCAATGATATTGTGCCACTGTTGTGATAGTTTCTTTCGTATGAATACTTTGTTGTAGAAAGTTGAGCACTTCATTTTCCAATAAGAGAGAACATTACGCCTCAGTATTTGCTCTTATATTTCTTTCACAGGATTCAGTTGACTATGCAACTCTAGGAGCTTCGTCTAAGTTGGCAGCCATTCTTACGACATACCCATTTCAGGTATGTTAGGGGTGTGATAAGTTTGTTCTATCTCTATTGTTGGGAATATGGGTTCCGGGAGTTTTGAGAGCATTAAACAGCACTTGCCTCAATGTGCTAGTTTATTCTAACAATCTTTTACCCTGTGCTCCCTCGCTTTTCTCTTTAACTAATAATGTATTTACATGAAACCTTTTCAGGTTGTGCGATCCCGATTGCAGGTAACTGCTTCTCATATTGCTGCCTTAAGTGGACACTTGATAAACTCTTCTTAGTAGGCAAGCATCTACTTGTGATTTTAATTTTCTGTAGAGTAGTAAAAGCTCTATCTTCTATTTGAACAGCAACGACCAAGTACAACTGGGGTTCCGAGATACATGGATAGCTGGCATGTTGTGAAGGAAACTGCAAGGTCAGGATGAATTTCAGCCTTATTTACAGCCGATGCACTTGATTAATTGTACATCAACACTAAACATTGAGTTGCTTTATATTGAAATGTTTTCAGAATTTAAATACAAGTTTATCTAGTGGCTTTCAGTATCAGGGAATCAAACTAAGAACAAACAAAAGCTGAAGAAATTCAAACTTCTTTTTTGAGATCGTTAAGTTTAGAAAAGAGTTTCTGGTCGATAATTGGACTCTTTAAAAGCAGACTTCAATCAAAAGAATTATGCGGACGAAGCAAATTGTTCCAAATTTTCCAAGTCCTCTTCTCAATCCTGAATTTCTTCCGCCCTGCCTCTTCCTGTCAACTAATACATACAATAGAAGTCATCAAAATCGTAAAATAAGATAAGAAAGTAGAACCCCCTCATTGGCAAAACTACCCCTTGGTTTTATCCTCTTAATTCGTTTTTGCTTATGCTATTTGAGCTTGCAGGTTTGAGGGCATACGAGGCTTCTACAGAGGTATCACAGCTAACGTGCTGAAAAATGCTCCTGCAGCTTCGATTACCTTCATTGTCTATGAGAATGTCCTAAACACGCTAAAAATGTCTAAGAGAGAGTATTAGTTCTTTTGTATCCTTTTTACCTCCCATTCTTGTTGTAGCAGTAGGATTCTACACTACTGAAACTATTTCTGGAAAAAGTTACTCACAGGTTTGACAGGAGTACAAATAGAATCAAGACGTCGCGTAGAAGAATGTAAAAAGGAGAAAATTTAATGGCTGGTGTGGTGTACTTGTACAATATTTCTAATCTTTTTAATTGCTATTCTTTTACATGGTGTACTTGTACAATATTTCTAATCTTTTTAATTGATCAGAAAAGACATAATTTTTTCACTCCTGCTACTGTAGCAAGAATAATTGATGGAAGCTATGGTTTTGACATCTAATAATACTGTATGTGAACCTTGTTACTAAAATGCATGTTCTTGGTTGTTTGAAAGGTTGACTAGAAGAGATGTATCAAAGTTTTTGTTCTCTCTATTGATCTTTGTTCTAATTTGCTATTTCCTGGAGCAACATTGATGCTCTGTAATTTTGGAGTGAGGGAAAAATGTTCTAGTTGCATTGTACATGTTACCAATTCTTTTGAAAGAAAAACACTCTTAGAGATATAAATACTAAGGGGCATCCCAATTATGAGTATAACAGGGTGATTTCAATTCAGCATGATTTTGTTAAAACTGCTATTATATTGGAATTCAGCATTCTATACTAAAAGGGATCCTTCAAAGAAAATCATTCCTACCTATCACATAGCACATAATCATCTAATCAAGGAGAATTATAGACAATGTTGAGACTTCCTAATATTGTAGCTCTTGCGGATCTACTCCAACCTTTTGAAATTGGTTAATTAGTAAAGACAGATGTACTTGATGTTTTGTCCAAGTGAGAGAGTCAAGTTCTAGTAGTCCTGTCAAATGGTGATTATGGTAGTGCAAAGGTATATATATTCTTGATTATGTAAAATAATACAACAATTGTTTTTTTCGTTTCAGTTTATCTATCTTACTTTTTTAGTTTGTTTCTAAGTAAATGTTTATTTTATTCTTTGATAACTCTTTGCTTTCAATTTTTGGTATGACATATTTAAGACTACAAGGTTATAAATATTTTAGTACATTTGATATATTTTTAATTTATGATTCCAGCATTATAAGATTTAAAAATCTTTATTATTTTCTTAAATTTTATCGAGCAAATTGAAAGGATAGAATACTTTCGGGTATAAACGTAAAAACGAAAAACACCTTGGGAAAATACATTTTTCAAAGCATGAACGATGTTTCCATAAGGGCCCAAGTGTATTCTTGTAGGCCTAAAACCTCACTTCCCCAACCTTTGGTACTTCTCCCAGACGCTTAAACCCGCCGCCGTAATCACCGTCTCCGGCGCCAGTACAAAGTCCAAGAAGAAGCTCTTATGCCATAAGTTTCTGTAATCATGAGGCTCTTCAATCGGTTTATCTCTCATTCGCTGTCTTGCCGTTCCAGAACTATTTCCACATATCAAACACCTTATGTGCATTCCTACTGTAGACGAATTCCACTGTCCAAGATTGAAAACTTCTCCAAAACCCATTTCTACAGCTTTACTAAACCGTTAATCAGTTCAAGTTTCACAACAGCAGCTCAGGAGTCTAAGCCGGCCCCATCGGAGAGAGTATCTGCGATAGTCGATGAGATTTCGGGGCTAACTTTGCTGGAAGTATCGGATTTGGGGGAGGTTCTGAGGAAGAAAATGGGTATTGAAGAGATGCCTGTAATGGCGATGATGATGCCCGGAATGGGATTTAGTGCTGGAGGGATGAAGGGAAAAGGCGCAGGAGCTGCGGGAAAGACGGAGGAGAAGGCGGAGAAGACTGTGTTTGATTTGAAGCTTGAAGGGGGATTTGATGCTGGGGCAAAGATCAAGATTATCAAGGAAGTGAGATCCTTTACTGATTTAGGACTCAAGGAGGCTAAGGATTTGGTGGAAAAGGCTCCAGCTACTTTGAAGAAAGGGGTTACGAAAGAGGAGGCTGAGAAAATTATTGAGAAGATGAAAGGGGTTGGAGCCAAAGTCACCATGGAGTGAGGTAATTGTTCCTGCCATTTTAATCAAAATCCTGCTAATGAATATGAATAATGGAATGCTTGGGAATGAACCATGGTGGATAGATTACTGTACCGATACTTTCTCACTGTGTTTCATGTTTCTGTGATATTGAGACTGAAATCCAATATTTTAGTTTTTTCTACAAATATATGGATAATTGTTATGCAATCTAAAGCAAAGACAAAACATGCTTTCTAATTGGTTATGTTGTCTTGCAGAACATATATAATTGTTGTCTTGCAGAACATTAATATGCAACATAAATTTTTTTTTCTCAGTTGTTGGTCAATTGATGCAGCTTTTTGTATAATAATTTGGGAGCATGTCCATTCAAGATCTTAATATCATCCCTCATGTAAGCGCACCGAATGATTTTCTTGTATTTTCAGTATTCTAGTGTATCTCGTGAATTAGTTTAAAATTCTGGTACAAGGTACAATTGTACAAGCCTCTGTGGAAGCATAAGTTGGAAATGCTATTCTTTTACATTATGAATTAGGTTTTAGACACAAATTAATTGTTATAGGGTGAGGGAAGGTTGAGTTTGCTAGTTGTGTCTTCTTTTCTGTTTAGTACTTTGTGCATGAAGTGTGGATCTTGTTTGGCATAATGTGCTGCCTGATTGAGGATTAGTGGATATGCTGTGATCTGCATTTTTTAAATCTCTCTCAAAGTTTAAGAGACTGGTTACACAGTTTGGGTGGTTTGAAGTTCTGTTGGAAAAAGAAGGCGCCCAGTGCACTAAGCTTCCCTTATGCATATAGCCCGGTGGCAGGTCAGAGCACATTGGGTTGATTGTATGTGGCTTTACCTACTAGTACTTATGCAAGTGGCTCTTTCAATCACTTGTACCGATAGACCTTTTAGTCACACGACGGTAACTCTTAATGTTGCACTAACGCTCTCCTTCAGTTTGAAGCTCTGTTGACACATATATTTCCTGCATGTTCCTCAAGTCCATCTTAAAGACAATGAAAAGCTTCTCCATTAAGTATGGGTTCTCTGATAAATTGTAGGGGATAATAGCTGAAGGGGACTGGTATAATAAAAATGAATGGGGGAAATATTCTCATTTTTCCAAGTGGGAGAATTAAGTGACTATCGACTTCACTGTGCATTTTCCGCCGTTTGATATTCTATGACCAAAAAAATTGTACTCCCCATTTGATTAGTTTTACCCAGTATGTAGCTGATCTTTACTAGTATTAACTTATCAATATCTATCTAATTTAACTTGGTCAACATTAGTTACATGCATCTTTTCTTTAGGAGAGCACTATGTTGAAGGTTTTCATAACAAATTATCTTGTAATTAGCTGTTTATGCATCTGCTTGTTGTGAATAACATCTCCTAACCTGCAAACTATGGACGTGTAACTCTGTCATATGTAGTCCGTTGGAGGTTTAACCTTCATCTGTCTCAAACTGTATGAGATGGGATTGTGTCATCTTTGCATCTATTTATGTGAAGATGAAATGACAGAGCTTTTATCTTCTCTTCTTATGGTGAAGTAACTTTTTTTGGAGGGGAGACAGCAAAGGGTATGCCCTTCTTTGTTACATTAGAGAATGCCTTTTAGTTATATTATGACCTATCTCATTGAAATGACTTCGGATACACGAGAGCTTACCTATCTTTTGTGCGTATGCAGACCCCTTGATTGTATTGTCGCTACAAAGTTCGGGAGCTAACAGGTCAGGACTTCCTAACAGAATCTGCATTTGATGATGCATCATATTGGGAGGTTCATGGTTACCAAGCATGCTTAACCAACTCCAATGGCTAGCTTTTCTGTTTGAAAATAAAAGAGACTTTGAGGCTCCTAGGACATTGTAAAGCTATTTAGTTGAGAACTGACATCTTAAGATGGATTCACATTGTTATAGGTTTGATAGGCTGTGAGCTGAAAAGGCTATGGTATAATTTGCAATGGGTTAGTTTCCCATCCAGTAAGATCAATTTGTACTCTTTCTTTCAATTATTTAGGCCTCCAGTTGGTTTGAGATTATCATGACAAGGTTGTCAGTTGCCACACATAGAGACAAAGCTGGACTTGTCCTATTCTATTTCATATTTCAATCTAATGAATGAACGTTTTTGTTTTAGTTCCTACAGAACTGTTGAACTACAACTTACATCAGTGACATTAAACTGAAAATCATACTAAAATGCTTGAGACAGGCTCAGTGACTGTTGGGGATAAGATTCTTACTCGAGATCACCTTGCTGTTCTTGTATCTAAGTCCCCAGGCACCAGACCACCAAAGGTTGCCGAGTGCTCCTCCCTCTTCTGGAAGTTCGAGTTAGCTATAACCAACTCAAAAGCATTTGCGAAGTTTACAAGTGCAACTCCCTCTTCATTTCTATACCCAAGGCCAAACTTGTTATAGCAAGAAATGTATTTTGTTGTCAAGATTAGAAATTTCACGCTTTAAAAAGACTTATTTGTTGGCCATAGATATCATTTGGATAATGACATAATAGTTTCAAAGTTTATTTATATTAGCAGTAAATAAAACTTAATTTGAGAAGGATTCGACTGAAAATCGTGATGTAAAGTATTTGGATTTTTTCTGTCCTTAACCAAGAATTATCTAAGAAGGTGCAACGTTTGTTTTAAAGATTCTATTTTTGGCAGGCTGCATTTTGGCATCTATCAAATTGGATGAGCAACAAATTAATAGAAGAAAATAATTATGATAACTTTTCCTCTTTTTCAAATTTTTTTCTATCTTTGATTGGTCAAAAATTTTGAACAATATTTTTTCTAAGAAAACAAGTCACTTAAAATTGAGGGAAGCGACTTCCCAAGTGAAAGTAGGGAAAAAGATTTTACGAGTATATTGATTGTGTCATTTTCATCCACCACTTTTTACCCCACAAACCGTAGCCCCCATCCCTATCGATCACACCTCGTGGTCTCTCGCCTTACCTCCCAAAGTATTTGTCTAGATTACATACAAATATTTTTAAAATGATATATTTTTATTTACATACTGAACATGGGAAAATAAGTTAAAAAATTATTTTTTTCCTGAAAACATTTCCGTTCACGTCAACACACCCATAGTTACTTCACCAGTAAGATGTACTTCAACAACAACAACAACATCATACCCAGTGGAATTCCACAGGAACTTCAACAACAACAACAACATCATACCCAGTGGAATTCCACAGGAACAACAACAACAACATACTCAGTGGAATTCCACATGTGAGGTCTGAGAAGGGTAGAATGTACGCAGACCTTATCACTACCTTATAGAGGTAGAGAGGTTGTTTTCTGAGAATCCTCATCTCAAAAATCCATAAGCAGAATAAACTAGATATGGAAAAACGGAACGAAAAGAAAAGGAAACCGAAAGAAAGACTAATAGCAAAAAACACATGATAGTATGCAAATACGATAGTAATAACATAAATGTGTATTTGGTAAGCCGTGGGTCATTCAGAAGGAAATAATTTTTTGATTGTTTGACAGAACGAAAGTTATTTTTGGAGGAAAATCAAAAAGAAGGAAATGCCTTGTGAGTAATTGTTGTAACAAACATCAAATCAAAAATAACTTCTTGTCATAACTCATACACGAAATTGAAGTTTTTGAGCTTAGTGGATGCCAACATACACTTTAAAGCCAATTGACAAGCTTTCTATCAGCATATATTATTTGTATTAGTAAATCCATTTATTAAATATGTTTAGATACTTAATTGTGAAGTTCATAATCCATAAACTTCAAATCTTGACTCTTGTTTGTGTACATAACCATCCGTAATATCATAAAATTTAGAATAAGGAAGTCAAAAAATAAAGTGGACAGTTTAATTACTAATTTGCTACATGTAATTAAACACATATTTCTTGATTCCAGGGTCCCTTTTATAAGCAGCAATTAGTTAGATGTTTAATAATGGTGCAATTTATTCAACATATTGTAGCTATACCTTTTCCAGTTCTTTCATTAATGGAACTTTCCTTGTGGTTATTCAAAGAGGTTGGTTACAAAAGAGTGATCAAGGCACTGTCTGAAAACGACGGCGTACAGGGCAAGATAAGTTTAGTTTCAATCCTAGATGGATTAGGACCTGATGAAGACAGAACAGACCTTAAAAAGTTGACAGAATGAATTAATCAAGTTATGCCTGGGAAACTTAATATGATTAATAGTAATGAATCAGAAGTTTCATGTGTTATAGTTGATGAGAATATGGGATGGGCGCTCAGAGTAGCTGAAAAATTAAACATAAGAAGAGTTGCATTCTGGCCTGCTGCTGCTGCTACGCTAGTGTCCTTATTTAGCGTCTCAAAAATCATCGGTGAGTTCTTGTTTACGTATTAATCCATCTAACAGCTTAAATTAACCGAAGTATGTTTGAATAAGTAGACATGGTTAGAAACATCATTGCTTCAAATATGTTGAATGGTTGGCTGTTGTTCTTTCTCTCTGTCCGTTTCTGTTTTACCAAACAAGACTGACTTCTAAAGGGTTGTGAGGCTAGACCAGGTATGAAGAATAGATTTATATCTGTGCACGTAAGGTGCTGGATGAAGGCTTTCTATGATCTTGTGGCTTTCTAGAAGCTATATTGAAGACACAGGGGATTAAGCTGTCACCAAACATGCCCATCATGAATCCATCAGCTTTTCATGGGCTACCTTCCCTGATCTAGCCAGGAGGAAAATGATAATGGAGCTCGTAGCAGACAACAGCGAAAGAGCGAAATACACCGATATATTGGATCATTTGTAACTCAGCAAAGGAACTGGAGCCTGGAGCATTTGCCATGTTCCCTCAACTGCCACCAATTGGACCCCTTCCAGCAAGCAACAGATTGGGATCTTCTTCATCAGGGGATTTCTGGCCTCAAGATTCCAATTGCCTAAAATGGCTCCATCAGCACCCACATAACTCAGTCATATACGTCACGTTTGGTAAATTTACTAGACTACTCAAAGAGGTTTAATTTAATTGGGAAAATCAGCAATAAGAAAAGGATCATATACTCTCTCAAGAATACAATTTAGCACTTGTTTAACATGTGAACTTTTTTTCCCTTCAGTTTTTGGTCCGAAAATTTCATTTCTGTCCTATGTCTCAAGCTTAAAGAAGTTATATCAACAAGTTACTTTTATCCGTTTCCTCATTTTCTCTGAGATAAAATCTCCCATGAAAGACAAATACAATAAAATAATTTTTTTCCGATTTCATCAGACAAAACATTATGGCATTTCTCTGAGAAAAGAACCTACTTGGTCCCCTTGTTCCAGAAAGAAAAAAGATATGTATAGAATATCATTAAAAAAGAAATGGAGAGGTCCAATTATGTGCATCTGTCATTACTATTGCTCAATCCTTGAAAAGCCCATTACAGAACAATGCATGAAATAAGTAAAAGAAGACTATATAATCATGGCTGGTTAAAAGGATTGCTTTTTCTACTTCTATACAACAACTGTACAGAACTTTGAAAGAATACGGTGTACGCAAATCTTTTCTTTTACTAAGAGGAAAAGAAATTCAAATTTCGACATCTTTTTTGTTTGTTTTAAAAAATTTCGAAGCATTCTGAGTTGTGCACATGTTAAAGAATTAGTATTACTACTGGTAGTACTAGTTGTCACTGCTGTCCATGACATAGCATGTGAGGCCATAACATGAAAGAGCAGTGCTGTCTGTTTCACTGAGATATCATGTGAAAACACTCAGAAAATTACACCCCACACCCCCCCCCCCACTTACGCCATTTTTTTCGGTACCACATCTTTTTAAATTATCAATCTTATTTTATTTACATATTATTTATTTTGCCATTTATATCGAATCTGAAATTTAAATTGTTAGAGTAAGCTGATCTCTTGTCAGCTCTCACATTCAGTGAACAGGTCTGAAGCAAAGGCGTGGCTTTCTGATGGAAATTTGTCTGCACTAAGTTCTAAATATGAGAAAAAGACAAATATTTTGTGACTAAAACCTCAAACTAAATTTATATTGACAAATTAAAACATTCTATATATAAATATAATAAAGTAAGTCAAGTTAGCTGATCTTTTTATATACTAAATGAAAGCATTGAAAAATTAGTGACTATTAATGACTAACCAACAATGCAAATATTTGGGTATTCATAATTGGCCCATTAATTAAGGCTATTACAGAGCTGAATGGTAACAAAATGTTAAAAATTGCACTAATATAGAAAGGTTAAGGCTTAAATGGTATACTAGTAATAACTATTTGATCCTGAAATTCAGTAACCGTAACACACCTAACCCGTACATAACTTGGGATCTAATTAAAAGAAGAGAAAAATAATTAAAGCAAAATGGAAAAAGAAAAGAAGAAAATTGTAAGCTTTTTTTTTTTTGGTCGCTTTCTGTTTTTCAGTTTTTGGGTGGGAAAACTGCTATGTACTACTATACAGGATTTTGGTCGGTATTTGACCCATAAAAATCGACGAGTTTCTGTAAAACGAAGACCTGAGTTCTGAGAAGAACAATGTAATCAGCAGTTTCTTTGAACAACTGGTCAGGTTTGATTTCACCATTATTGGCTGGGATTAACTGCTTGAGAGCCTCCAATTTTTCAGAAACCGAAATGCATGGGCCAATTCTACCGCCACCGCCGTGGACGTCAACGAGATTTTGAGTTTTGCATGTTTTTTTGTGAGCGGTAGATCTTCTTGTTCTTCTCACTGATAAGCTATCGGAGCTTATTTTCGAGCGAGAACCCATCGGATTTTGCTTTGGGGAGAAGAATTTGAGTTTCCGGTGAAACGGAGGAAGATAATCGTTATATCTGTTCCGTGATAATATAACGGAGAGCGCAACGCGTTTTGGGGTTTAAGTAATGGAAACTTTCATCATTGCCACTCATACTCAAGTAAATTACAGAAATACCATTGCCCATTTTTTGTAGTCCCGCAAATTGTCCTTTTAGTTCAGTTTATGAATAATTAGATTTAAGTTCCATATGTATTTTAACGAAAAAGATTACTGCATAAGAATAACGAATATTATTGAATATTTCAATAATATAAATTTCAAAAAATTAACTATATAAATATTGTATAAATTTTGAAAATCTTTATTAAATCCGAGTATATGATTTGAACATATGCAGAAAAGAAGTGCTGACGATCCTGTTAAGAGGTGCGAGAGATTGAAATTACGGGTTACGCGGAGGGGTATAGGTAGACCAAAAAAAGTATTGGGGGAGTTGATTAGACAGCATATGACCTATATCACCAGGGACATGATCTTAGATAGGAAAAAATGAAGATCACGTATTAGGGTAGATGGTTAGTAGGCTAGTAGGGGATGTTGTCTTGCTTTGTAATATAGTAGGATTGTAGGACTAGTCGTGTCATTATATATGATGTTGTTATAGGCCGTCATTTATTTTGCCACTTGTATTGTATTTATGAGTTTTCAATTGATTTCACTTTAGTCGTTTGTGTATCTAATATTTTCTGGTTTTGAGACTGATATTTTGAGTTGAGGGTCTTCTAGGAACAGTCTCTTCATCTCTATGAGATAATGGTAAGGTCTGCGTACATTTTACCCTTCTCATATTCCTCAAGGTATGTTATTGTTTGTGTATTAAATCTAAGCATGTTCAAATTCGTTCACATGAATTTCAAGGATGGAGAATTAAATTGTTGCAAATACTAACAGCAACTTTTCTACTCTAACGAAAGTATATATGCATCAATTGGTTCATTATATAAGGAAGAGAAGGGATAAACATAGCCAATTAATACTTTTTACCATGTTAAAACTGTCAAATGGTTTCTTTTGATTGATATATGAAAACCAAACATACCACAAAAATTTATCAGACTCCTTGTTTTATTCAATTTTTGCTTCTGCTTCACCTATTTACAGAATAGAAACAACGCATGTTAGTTGTTAATTAAAAAAAAAAAGTCAGGCTTATGACATCATAACAAGATAATATAGTTATAACTGTCAAATTCCCACTATGTGAGCCACTAAAATATTTCTAACAAAATTTTTGGACGCATTCTATTTGTAACCGTTTAATGGACGTGATAGAATTAAATAAAACCAACAGAAAATGCTTAATTATAAATTTGAGATAGCAACTGGATGAGAATTATTGAAATAAAAGCCGGCATCAATTAATTTGTAATTAATTCTTCAATATTCTAGAGAAACCACAAGCCAAAAATAATAAATGGCGTTATCAAAAATCATTTCTTGCCAGAGAAGCGTTCATTAATAAGTTCACATGAATTTACTCTTATTGGCCATGCACAATTCAATTCGTAGTATCCTATAATTATTGAAAAAATTTGTGTCACGCGTGGTGCCATTAGTATTACTCCATCATTTTGAGAAGAAAATGTATACATTCTACAACAAAAATTTGACTTCACCACTATTTCATAATCACAACAACAACTTACTCAGTAGATTTTTACAAGTAAGATCTCGGGAAAATAAAATGTACGTAGATCTTATCATTAACTCATAGAGATAGAAAGATTATTTCGTGGAGCAAGAAATATCTCAAAATTGTTTGAAAATTCAATTTTTAGTCATTGGATACTCCAGAAAATAATACCCAACATGAAGTTGCAACAAAAAAGAAAAGCCAAACTAACAAAACTGTAGGCTGTGCAGTTTCCCATTATTATTATTATTGTTTTAGAAATAATAAAAAGGTCCCCATAAAATATAATGGTCCTGTTCATTTATGGGCGCCTTTTTTTCTTTGTGATGAACCAATATATTTGGGTCCGCTCTATAATGACAATGTGAAAAATATGGTATCTTTAAAATTACTATCAAGTTTACAATTAAATTAATCTCTTCCACGTATTATAATTAATAAAAAGTTATTGACTATTGAGATTCAAATTTGTGACACTATATTCTGAAATATAACTTATTATCTATGTTCCTAATGTCAATAGTGTTTTTTGTAAGAATTAATTATTTACTAATATTTTTAAAGTTTTTGGTTCTATATTTATGCCAAGTAGATCCATGAGAAAGAATGAACTTCCTGGCATATGCTAATTAGGGGAAGAATTTTTTACCAAAATAATTCATTATTTAAATTAATTCATTAAAATAATATTCTTTTAAAAAAAATTATAAAATTAGCATAAACATATTTCTCAGTAATATTTTATTTAACTATATTAACTTAAAAAATATTACTATAAATAATATTTTTAACATAATACGTTACCCTTGTTATACAGTACGTTAACGTGAGACCCGAAGAAATTTAGAGGGCGAGGCTTTGCCAGAGAAAGCTGGCTAGTTCACATGTGAAATGACGGGACCTTCTATTTTTGTACCGAAATTACCCTCAACAAATATCCAAATAAAGTTTATACCTTTTCCCTCTCAAGTCATTTTATTTGGGATATTGTGATCTGGTAAAACACTCTTTTGTGTCTCTCTTTCCCTTTTTCTTTTATTTATGGAGTAGATATTTTTCCTTCATAGTTAATTTCGTACTCCTACTTGATCTTTATACTTAACTAGAGAATGTTAATGCACGATAAAATATAGAGAATATTGCGCATATGTAATGACAAGTGAAACATTATTGAGTGTAAAATTATGCTTGATCAGAGGCATTGAACTTGACCACGTTAGATTAAAAAGGGAGCCGTTATTCATCTACTTGTACAACATTTTAGGAGGGAATAATCTAAATTAAGATAGACAAGAGAATACTTTTCTGAAGAACTAAAAAAGGTGAAGCAAAGATAGAAATTAAGGGGCAAGAAAGTCATTGACTAGGGAAGAAAAGTTAGTTAGCCAGTTGTGTAAGGGCGCATGTGAATGTGCGTATGGGGCCAGCAAAGCCTAAAAAACGAAGATGAAATGAGAAAATCAAATGGCATTACTTAGATTATCTTTGTCGGTCAGAATCGATTCAAAATTTGAATTTCATATATTTTTATAACGATCTCATTTTCATGGTTAAATAAAAATGAATAGTTTAATGTATAACAAAAATTACTAGGTCTCGTGAACACGATGACTCCCTTTAAATTGGTCAGTCTCTCTCACACAGGTGGCGCAATGGAAGAAAAGCACATGGGATATTGCACATGGAATTGCACAAGGTAAGAGGCAAATGGAAGAGAGAAATAAAGTGTACAGTGTTTAATTTGTTGATAGAGAGGAGGCATGTGACAATGTATAGACAGTGAAGCAGCATGAAATGTACAGCTTGTTCTGCACATTCCCCGCATGCTCCTCTGCTCTATTTCCTTCGTTCTTCCTAAATCAACTATCAAGTATATATACGGACAAGAAAAAAAGTATTCACGTTCGAGTGTTTATACCAAATAAATTAATAGCATGTGTCATTATAATTCATAATATTTAACAATACCTAGTTTTTAATTAAATCTGTTTAGTTGTGAAATGTGATTATGAGTGATAAAATATCACACTTTCTTTTAATTTAATCACATGTGGGCATGTGATTTCCTAGCTATCTTATCTATATACGGCATGTAAGCCACGTGTGACTAATTGCTCGTGCTTTCATCTGCCATTAAATAATTGCTGTATCTATATAATCTTAATTAGTATAGTAATTATATATTTGACTTGTGATTAAAGTTGTCAAAGTAACTGATAAAATTGTTGTCATATGATCAGGAGGTTACGCGTTCAAGTCTTGAAAATAGTCTCTGACAAAAATGCAAAGTAAGGTTGCGTACAATAGACCTCTCTGTCTTTTTTCTTTTTGACGTCTTTTTTGAAGTAACTGATAAAATTGTTGTCATGTGATCAGGAGGTCACAGGTTCAAGTCTTCTCTGGCAAAAATGCAAAGTAAGGTTGCGTACAATAAATCATCTCTATCTTTTTCTTTTTGAAGTCAAAATTATTGAATTTTTTATCGAATCAGTCAGCGAAGCCCTTAATTATAAGGATAGTGATACATCAATGTATTCAGGTCCCGGCAACTGAACGTGATATTGAATTTTGTTTGTTTTAACATAACAGTGACACTAAACGTGCAGTTTATACAACTATGTGATAAAGACACCTTTGGTGAAATTTAACTTATGCAGTGTCTAATTCATAGAGGTATATATATACACACACGACGTTTGTTGAGAATAATATTTAATAGTATAATATTTATGAAGATTAAAAAATTATTATGTCGTCAATACGTAAAGCTTATTAACCCGATTTATAATCATCTAAATTATTGTAAAGTGAATACATGGACATCAATTGTGAATTGCAGCAGCTGCTACATTTATGATTCGCCATGTGTTTCACTTGTCTGCTTTATTCCTTTTTGGTCGGCATTGTACTGCAGTAGCTCCACTATATATATATTTGCTATTACAAAAACAATTACTGTATTTTTTAAGAGAACAACCAGTAGTATTTTTTTTCAACAAAAAGTATTACACACTTTTCATGCTTTCATTGGTTAAGCAAATGCTCGAGGCCATATTCAAATTTAAAGATTGTGGGTGCTCATCTAGCAGGTGTATTTTAAGGTAAAAAAATTAGTGGTGCCAATGAAATTCAATCCCGTATATAGCAACTTGCTTTGAGCCTTAGGAGCCTTAACAAACAACAACAACAACAACATACCCAAATTTTGTATAATTCACGCTATTTTATACAAACACTGGGCCTAATTATACAAAAATTGTGAACATACCCAATGAAATTCCACAAGTGGGATCTGGGGAGGGTAGAATGTACGCAGACCTTACCACTACCTAAGTAGATAGGTTGTTTCCTGGGAACCCTCATCTCAAAACCCATACGCAGAAAGGACTAGATATGATAAAAAATAACAGAAGCACATGACAATATGAAAATATAATACAATTAACACATAAACAACAAAAAAAATTGAGGTCAATAGGTGCTCGAGCATCTGATACTATCCACGTAGATTCGCCCCTGGCCATATTGTATGAGTTTAAGTGAATTTAATATTGTAACTAATGAAATGGTAAATAAATAATATTTTTTAACTCGTTTGAAAAAAAGTTTAAAATAATCTTTTATTTTTGGATTGAAATTCAAATTCATTTTTAAATTTTCACATAAAGCACTAATAGTCCCTTGTGTTTGTAATATTGATGATCTTTTAGTTAACATTGATTTTGTCCACAATTGTATCTGTGGAATGTTTAATCGTCTTTTCATATATTAAGTAAAAATAATAACTCCATGTGAGATAAAGTGAGAAGAAGAATAACGTGTTCTATTTAGCAGAAATATTATTCCAGTGTGTTCTATTTGTTTTAGTGTGTTTGCTTCGTTTATCTTCTTTCACATGAAGTTATTATTTTTGCTAAATAAATAAAAAGATGATTAACTATTTCATGTTTTAAATTATAGATAAGATCAATGTTAAAAAATAGACAAAAGCTTAAGGGAGGTTTTTTTTTTAAAAAAAAAAGCACTAATATTATAAACATGGGGGACTATTATTGCTTAGGTGATAATTCGAGAATGCATTTAGGTTTTAATCTATAAATAAAGGACTATTTTGAGTATTTTCTCAATCCTCATTAGAGAGTAAATTCCCTAAGTAGTCTCGCCTATGTATGAAAATTTGTCCTATAATAATATCACTTTTATTTCTTTCACGACTACAATATTATCCAACTATTCTTATTTTCCACAAAATACATTCCTCTCTCCCTATGAAATGTCATGTCGTTTTTTTTTAAATCAAAAACACAATAAAAACATTTACCTTATTCGTGAATTTTATAAAAGATAATCAAATTTTAAATTAAAATTAACTAATATTTATTTGTTCATATTTTAAAAAGTAATTAGAGAGTTGTTATCTTACTTATTTGAGTGCTATATTATATTATTAGTACACAACGTTTTGTTTATAATATCAAAAAATAGATTTTATGATCTAAAAAAAAATAAAAAAAATATTATGAGACAAATTCTTAAATATGGAATTTACTTCCCGATTTGATAACCCCACTTGTTTTGTCCCGCATGCAACAATTGCTCCTGCGTTTCTTCTCCTTTTTCCACTTTTTTCCCTTTTGTCGTTTTCTACCTTTTCTTTTCTTCTTTTCTTCTTTTCTTTTTGTTTATTTTTTTATCATTTTCTTTTTCCTTGCTATGCTTATTGAGGATTATACCTCGAATTTTGTTTTTACAATTTTTACTACTAAGCTTTTCTAACACTACCTTTTATTATATCTTACATCTTATAAACAATTTGATGCAACTTAACTAACTTAATGATTTAGACAATTAAGTTAACTTGTATATAGATAATACTTTCTATAGTGCAGCAAAAAATATTCTTTTTCTACCTGCCATATCTAATATCTTTTAGTCCATCTTTCAAAAAATATATTCTTTTTTTTTTGTAATTTTTAAATTTTAATTTTCTACCTGCCATATCTAATATCATAAAATTCAAAAATATTCTTTTTCTGAGTCAAGCACATTGGGCTGATTTGTGAAGCATGTGGGCTGACGATAAGATACCATATGGGCCATGAAGCCCATAGATTTCCAATTCTTGGTTAAGGTTAATTACTTAAAAATATATATACATTTAATAATAATAAATTTTAATGTATCTACCGAGTTGAAACAAAGCGAAAAAATGAAACTTAGGGCGTATATTTTCAGAAAAAATTATGCGGATAAATAAACGTATACTGATTAATTAACTAACATAACTATAGTTTGAATTAATTATGGCTAAATTTGAATTTTGTATAATTCACGCTATTTTATACAAACACTGGGCCTAATTATACAAAAATTGTGCGCGAATCAAATTTTATAGTGAAATATACAAATAATGTGAATTGTTTAACAAATTATATAATATTATGCATGAATTATATAGCGAAATATAGAAATGTTATATAAAAACTATGAATTATATAGCGAATTATACAAACATATGCAAATGTTGTGCGAATTATATAAATGTTAATATAATTATAATTGAGAAATATAATTACCCAAACTATAGTTAGAAAGTATGATACG
>DF357581.1:104086-126986 GCA_000787875.1 Solanum virginianum
ATCCAAACAGACCACATAACATAAATCTAAAACAAACCTCGCGGATTTTACTTTCAGTAGTAGTACGGGCCAAGCCACCAACAAAAATCTCTGTCCCTTTCATTTCCTGTTCTGCTGAGCAGAAAAAAAAAAAAAGAACAGCCCATTAAAAGTGAAAACCCGCATTGGACCCTTGCACACAAAGGGTACTGTGAACAAAGCATCACATCCCTATCTATAAAGAGATCACATGGACACAGGTCATTCAACACCATTTATTGTTCCATATGTCTAAAAAATCACAACTTCTAATGAACTAATACATAAACTACATAAAAGTGCGTATGTAACTAAAAAGAAATTTACTATTATTCGCTGGAGCAAATCGCCAGCCTAGTGCACGAAAAAAAAAGACAGCGTTTTCAGCTCTTTTAGGATTCTACTGGTAATAAGCTATATATAGAGGCTGCTTTCTGTCCGCAATTCAATTATTTGCAGTAAAATTCTCGCCAAACAAATTTATGGCATTCCAACTCGTCTGGTAAACAAATATCTGATTGATATTCACTCTAAAACTGTATAAATTGTTTGTATAACAAATTAATTACCTTATCCGCTTGAAAAATCGAAGGCTCCAATGAACTTTCAATCCGAGACCAACTCGTCGGAACCCTAGCTCTCAAATCAGTTGTCGTTTCAGAGTTCAGTTATCCTGCGTATCATCATACACCTATTTTTATATTGTGTGACTAAAAGCCCCTTGGTTGTTTGACATAATTACTATTTGGATTTTAGTCCTCAAACTAGTTCTTATTCCCGTTTTAGTCCTTATATTATTCTGCATAACATATACCACCTTCAATTAAATCTAATGTGCTATTTTAGTCCCTAAAGCTAAACGACACTAACAAATTGCATGCCCTTGTTCGTTCAAGTTTGAAAGCCAAGTAAATTTATAAATAAATTAAAATTTTGAAAAATATATTGTAACATGTTTACCCTTTTCACTATGAGATAATACAATGAAGTTGTTTATGGAGAAAAAAACACGATTGATTGATTTTGATCTAATATTTATATCTTAACACATATAACTTTTAATAATTGTATAATTTTAGTCACTTTATAGGGAAAATAAGTTATATTTGGACGGCTTTTGAAAGTATATTACCATCAAATAAAGAGTAACAGCAAAAGCTTAACACAACAAACAAATAACTAAATGACATAATTATAACACAACAAACAAATAACTAAATGGCATAATTATTGAAATTTGTGAGTAACTAGTAAAGTTGTTGTCATGTGACCAGAAGGTCAAGGGTTCAAGCCTTGGATACCGTCTTTGGCAGAAATACAACGTAATGTTGCGTGCAATAGATCCTTGAGGTCGAGCTCTTCCCTGGACTCTGCCGCATGCGGAAGCGTGTAGGAAATCAATAATGCAAGCAATGTCAAATTAAATATGCTCAATCAGATATAACAAGGACCAAAATTAAAATTTACCAGCAATTGAGCTACTAAAAATGCTACTCCATTGTTACAAGAGTTTTTATAAGATTCTTTTCAAAATAAATTAGTTTTGGATAATTTTTTCTAGACAAGTGAATGGTTATAGAATAATTATATATGTCAATATAAACTGCATTATTGCAAACATAAAAAGGAAGCATCTTTGGTTTAACCCAATGTATTTTACAATCTATGATTAGATTTCATTTTTGAATATGAATTAACACCACTGTCTTTTATTGTTCTTCTGGAGTAAGTGGTACAGTGCAAGTTCAAGATTTATAGATGTAAAAAGAGCAGAAATTATGTAATATTGTCTCCTTACAGAACATGATAAAATGTTTTTTGTATTTGCAGAATCACTCTGTCCCCTGTTTAAGTCTTTCTATCATCTTTTCCTTGATAAGTCTTCTCATTATTTTTCCAGAAGGAGATTTAGGAATACTTTCCACAAACTGCACTACTCTCACTCGTTTATATTGTGCAACGGTTGATGCAACGTAGTTGATGATATCTTCATGGCTTTCTTTTGCTTTTGAGTTCAATACTACCCATGCCGCTGGTATCTCTCCTGCTTCTTCATCTGGCAGCCTAGAGTTATAATGAATATTCATCCGTTATTCGTGACAATTTTGCCATTTTCAAACTTAACTCAGTTAATTGATTTACTTACCCAACTACTGCAGCATCTTCCACTGAAGGATGTGTGAGGAGGATCCCCTCTAATTCAGCTGGCGCGACCTGCCAAAACACCAAAGAGGTCCAAAGACAGGTAAAAACAGAATTATTGATTCAGCTTAGTTAATTTGATTAAGTTTTGAAGACATGTCTGAAAACAAAAGCAGATTCAACTTTGTAAAATTAGTGTCATCTTTACTTGGAATCCCTTGTACTTGATAAGCTCTTTGATACGATCCACGAGAAAGATATCCCCATCATCATCAATGTAGCCAATGTCGCCAGTGTGAAGCCACCCATCCGTATCAATTGTAAGGCAAGTCTCAGATTCATTTTTGTAATAACCTGAAAATTTTCACATCAAAGAGTTAAGTTCCATAAACCTACCAATGCCTGCTAGAACAAGGGGTTGTTTAAAGGGAAGAGTTATGGTCAGTTACCCTTCATAACACATTGGCTTTTGACACATATCTCGCCTGGTGTGTTCTTGGGGAGAGATCTACCAGTATCAGGATCAACAAACTTTACCTCCAAATTAGGCAGAATAAAACCAACGGAATTTCTTTTAGCAATGTGCTGATCACTGTGGGAAAGAGTAATGCAGCTGTGCTCGGTCATCCCATATGCCTAGCAGCAAAATAAAACAGAACAAAACTTTTCAAAAACAACAGCTTGGGCTAAATAATACGTTAACAGTAGGAGTACCATTATAAAATTCTAGTGGATGTTCACCTCTTGGACCTGAACATCCGGAAATTTCTTCTCAAATTCATTAAGAATCTCGGGGGCAAGTGGTGCTGCTGCTGTCATGATCGATCTAAGCTTAAGCTTTTTGAGATCAAATTCCTCAACAATCGGATTCTTAACAAGTGCCAAGATGATAGGTGGAACGATAGGTGCAAATGTGACTTCATGTGTGATGAGTGCATTTAGAAATGCTCTCAGTTCGTACCTACGCATGACAACCACTTTCCCTTTGTTCCTAATGGTTGCACAACAGATTCCAGTTATACCATAAATGTGAAAGAATGGTATCAAACCTAGTGTTGTAACTTGACCTATCATTTCTGGACCCACACTAAAGAGTGTAGAGCAGAGGTTTGCTACTAGGTTTCTGTGAGTTAACATCACTCCCTTGGATAGTCCTGTCGTGCCTGATGAAAAGGGCAGTGCACATAGATCACTTTGCTGCACAATTTCATCTTCTTGGTTAGTTATGTGATCGGCTCTGGAACTGGCACGATCTGCAGCTTCGAGCAATTCATCCCAATGAATTGTTCCTTCAACACGTTCGTCGCCTAGTATTATTACTGGCAGCCCACAATCTTTCACCTGCAATTTCCATTACTTTAGGGGGCAGATGAAATCCTCTTTTTTTCCCTCATAGTAAAATGCAAGTGTTAATTGGACCAAAACGAGTACCAAGTATGTGACATCCGAAGACACTCTTCTACAAGAGGTATACTTCAAATTTCTTAAATAAGTATGTGTCCGTGTGTGTATAATAGACTAACATGCTTGAAAATAATGCAATATAAACATTTGAGACAAGAAGTGAAGTCTTAAACCTCTATGACCCCATACTGCTTGGGCAAAATTATGCTTACGCCACTGAAATGAATTGGAAGTATAGTTACCTTGTGATAGGTTGGTAAATCAGTAACAATAAGCTTGCCATCTGCAGATTCAACTTGTTTCATAATTTCCAATGAATGAGCTGCTGGATTTGCACCGGAAAAGACACCACCAGCAGCCATGATTCCAAGAGCAACAATAGCATATTCTGGTACATTTGGGAGCACTACCAAAACAACCCTTCCTTTTCTTAAGCCAAGAGACCTCAAGGCCTTGGCAAACCTCCTTATGTTTCTTGCAACTTCGCCATAAGTGTAGCCTTTGCCAGTGGTAGCATCCACAAATGCCAATCTGTCAGCATATAACTCTACATTGTGAAGCACAAAATCAGGGAGGGTCACGTTGTCTGGTACTTGGACCGGAGGATATCTACTCCGGAAAATGTGTTCACTTACCTCTTGCTGTTGTGAGCATTCTACTACATTAGTTCCCATTGTCAGTAATATGCCTCATCTTAACTTCCCAAGCTAATTTATAGGTGAAAATTTGGTAAGTACTTAGTAGTAGCATCATGAAAATGAAATGAGCATGCTAGTGAGAATTTGTTGAATCATTCCTTTCTGCCTGACGTTTACTTGCATTAGTTATTTTTCTATAATCGGCCCGGCCTGGCCCTCTTCTCAAGACTTCTTGTTTGACATTTGACTTTAGAATTTCTCCTAGTGGACGGAGTCATCTTGCACTTCCTCAAATTATTTGAAAACTTGAGATAAGTACTTCTTTGAAAAATCTTCTTTTAGCGTCCCATGATGGAAATTGCTTTGTAAACAACAACACATTCAGCAAAATCCCACAAGTGAAATTTGAAGAGAGTAAAAATATACACAAACCTTACCACTACCTTATAGAGATAGAGAGGTTATTTCCAGAAAAACTACTCAGTTCCCTTCTTTTTTCTCTTCTGACGACAGGTCGAAATGGAAACAACTTTCTCAGTTCTCTAGACAAATAACTACCTCCTTAAGTTCGGATTTTACTGCATCGACTACCAAGAAGAGATTCTAGACAATTCTGAACGAAGATCAGAGCATTCTTGATTTCATCTGAGAACTACAGGGTAAACAACATGGACAAAAGTAATCATAACAAATCTAAATGTAAATTTGCATCTAAGAGTACAATTTTTCAAAGAATATGAAAACAAACGTCAACAACCAAATAAATTATTGAATATAGGCCGCTTATTTTTATAGGAAAAAACTACAAAACCGTTACAAAACCAGGTGTGCAAGAAGAATAATTAGAAAAGTAAGACCTATATATCCAAGAACAGAATGGTCGAGCGTGATGTGTAACTGTGATGCATTACTACTCAAAAACAAAGAATCGCCTAATATCGCAGCATGTAGGTTCTACGCCTGAACCAGTTATAATCAGGCAGAGTTTGGATAGGACCCAGCGCAGATATAGCAACATCCTGCCAACAGGAAAGAAATACAAACTGGTTAATATTCAGGAAAGGAGATCGAGGAAATTTGAGTGACATGAATACACCCAAAGTCTCAATATTGTTTGAATCCTACCTGGTCAAAGATAAATCTGTTTGCAACACGTTTGATGGTGCTTGCGTCCACAGCATCAATCCTCGCAAACAGCTCATTGACTGGAATTCTTCTGCCATATGTGAGTAGCTGCAAGCAGGAGAAAAGAAAGGGAAATGCTTTATACTCTACTACTGCAAAGCAGCACATACAAAGCGAAAGATCTTGGTTTACAAAGTCACCAGACCCCATACCCAATGGAGTCAAGCTTACATATGTACATCAATTCCCGGGGATTCATCAACCTATGTTCTCTATTTAGAGTAAAGCAGATGAAGCAATATGATTCACTCCATACAAAATTCAGATACCCACACACTCAAACTTATCAGCAAACATAAAACCAGAGAAAAGGCACATACTTGATCTCTCCTTTTCTTCTTTTCTTTTTTTTTTTTTTTTTTGGAAACCGATAAGTTTGTATTCTTCAACATCAAGGATATGCTGGCCTCATCAAAAGAATTACAGATTCCCTATCAGATTTATAATCTGTTCAGTATTCTCTATACATAGTTGTTTACGCCAAAAGAGTACAGATCCAATACAGTTCCATTTGACTATGTGAATGGAATTAGACCCATCTTTAAAACATCTGGCATTTCTCTTCCTCTATACTACCCACCATATACATGAAGGAATTAGTCTCTACCATTTCTTCTAGCTCTTACAACCCCCCCCCCCAACTTCCTTATCCAACAGCTAAGGTCTACTGTATACTTGATCATTTGGCTTAATCATATTACAAATTTTCCCAAGTCAACTTGAGCAAAGGGACTACAGTTTAAGAGCTATTCCTTTTTATTTTCCATTTTTCCTTCTTATAAGGTCTGTTAAGAGATTTTCCACCCAAAAAAGCAGCTCACAGAAACACCTTTTAGCCTTCATTTTGCTCTTACCTTTTCAGACGTTAAGCCGACATATTACGCTGCTTCTTACTGGTGTACTGCACCACCCAATCACACTACCTCTCCAAATAATGAACTTTATGATCCAAATATGTATGGTATGTGTGTATTGCTGCTGATATGGCTACATCACATGTTTATATTTGGTTGCAGCGACATATTGGCAGTAGAAGTCGTAATAGTGGTGAAGAGGATGTTTATGGCATTGTGGGTTCTAGTTATGAAGCTCAACTAAAATATCCTCTTCACCAATATTATGGCTTATAAATCATCATCTTTACAGTTGTAGAATGATTCAAGTACATTAAGCAGTTCAGTGCCTCTTTTATGCACATATATGAAGGTGTCCAAAACATTCTTCAGGAAACTATTAGAAAGGAGACAAATTCCATCTACAAGAACTTATTTATGACTCAACCCAATCCCAACACTTTTTCCGGAAAATAAAAGGAATAACAGAAGGAAAAAAAGACTAATTACAATCATGACATAACACACTTGTACACCCACAGAATCAGATTTCAAATTAATACCTGACGCCCAATGTCTTCGGCAACAGGGCTAGTTCCATCAATGTGAAGCATGAGAGAAGATTTCAACTGCAAACCAGTATTGGTCAGTGAGAAACAACCTGATTGCAGGGGTAAAAGGACAACTACACCTGAACTTTAAAACATTAAGTAACGCTAACCTGATTGCAAGCACGAGTCACATCAGCATCCGAAACTCGGTAGCACAATTTGCTTATCTCACGCATAATGCAGTAAGACAAATCACTCAAACAATCAGGCTGCAAAAAAAGATTCCATTTGAGATAAAACTAGAATATTCACAGCCATATGCCAGTCAAAAGGATCACAATACCAACACCTAATCGTTTTTTTTGGGGGGGGGGGGGGGTGGTGTTTCTTTAGAGAAAAAATCTGCTTCTTTTAAAGGAAAAAAAAAGTTAAAATTACTTAGTCTATACTAGTCACAAAGTCTCAGAAAATCCAAGCAGATCAATACCACCTGGCCTAATACAAACTAGAACTTTTCACAACCATATACCATTCAGAAGGATCACAATCTTAACAAAAAAAAAATCTGCTTTCAATATCAAATAAATAAATTGCTAACTTTCTACTTATGACAATATCTCAAAAGATCCAAGCAGTTCAGAACTACCTTGCTTATATAAACCTAGAATTATCCACAACCATATGCCGGTCAAAAGGATCACAATACCAACACCTTACCATCCGTTTTTTTTAATCTCTAGAAAAAAGATCTGCTTCTTTTAGGAACAAAGAAACAAATTGTTCAGTTTATACCAACCACAAAATCTTTAAAAAATCCAAGCATGAGTACCCCCTTGCCTAATATGTGAACTGCATCAATCAAAAACATGAGCAGTAGATGACACAGGAGACAAAATACTTCACTCAGCATTCAATATACAACCAATATAACGCGTAAAAGACATTTTAAGCATATCCAATAATCCAGACTCCATTTTAATCATATTCAAATAAGAACACAGCTGGAGGATATAATATAATAAAAGCTAAATTTGAATATCTAAACCTACGATACAAGATACAACGCATTAAAACCTTCACATCCAACTCCAATACTCTGAGCAGATGAGCAAGAGCTTGCAATTACCGCAGCTCTTCAACATAAACAACAGATCCACCCCTCTCAGTCCCCCTGCCTCCCCATCGCTCTCTCCCTCCCACACAAACTTAAAACACCCAGAACATATTTTTTTGAGGGAATAAAATGCATGTATCATCTCATCACATTCTTTTCAACAGAAGGAACTCAAGGTGATAAAAAAATTTCACCTTTGCAACAGCATACACACCAAACAGACCAGTATCCTTATAGTTGGTGTTAAAAGCCATCATGCTCTCTGCTAATTCATTAATGCCAACACTTTGTGCCAGATCAGAACTGCAAATGATTAGGAAGACCCATCAAAATTCATGAGACAGATCCATCCACGTGCTTGCAATGACACAGATTGCCCAAAAACAAAGGTAGTGATACACAACTCACCCCATGTGTTTCCCTCCTCCAGCATTTTTATTCCAAGTGCCCAGCATTGATTGCATTACCATCAGCGGAATGCTGTCTGGATCAGTCCATGGTGCCCCTTGAAAAGCAACAGCAAATTGTGCCAAGGGTTCTGGTTCCTATACAGAAAAAGATGAAAAGGGAACAAAGTTCAAGAAAACCAAGACTGACGAGCCACGCTCAGGTCGACTAAGACAGCTTACGAACGACGTCGTACTTATTTCAGGGATGATGTTGCTGCTTTTTAATGGACTTCCCACGAGATTGATCCGTTACTAGGCCCATTAGAATTTATCGAATTGTCCAAGGAAAAGATTGAGAGTTTAGACAGCATATGATTATGTTAAAAGAATCAACTTTGAGCTTACAAGTAAGGCAGACTTAGAAAAAAGAAGACAAATCATTTCCGAAATACCATTCTGGGAGCAGTATAATGTGTTGATATGTAATCCTTCAGATGACTTCTGGTGATTGTCTTTATATTCTGGGCAGGTCCAAGAATAGTCCTGCCCAAAGGTGAGTACTGGAATGCAGTTGAATGCAAATGGTCAAAGATGACTTCTTCTGTTTGACCTTCCACCTGCAAACAGATAGTAATAAAATATAACTTTATGAAACATAACACACTTAGCTCTAGCATGTGCATATATTTTTGATCAAGAAAGCTAAGTTCCTAACAAGTATATGGCAAAATAATGAGACTAAAGAATCGGACATACGAGTGCTCAATTATTTATTCAAAAAAACATCTGGTTGATAATTTCAGGTCCTATATGACACGAACAGCATGATAGACTTCATCATGCTCACAACGAGAGTAACTTTTGAGTTTTGTGGAGGACCCTCTCTCCCGTTTCCATAAAGAGGAATGCCCTTTCTTTTGTAAGGCCGAACACGAGCTTAATGCGCAGCCATTTCCTTTATTATAATTCTTAACCTCTCAAAATAAAGAGATAATTGGAGGATAAAACAGCATTATATCAACAAGGGCACGACCCTGAAGCGCAATAATCCTAAGGAAATTCTTAGGATATTAATCAGTAAAACCATGTTGACGTCTACCTGTCTGCAACGGTAATAGAATATTAATGGACTGTATACTTTCATAATACCTCGACACGAATGACAGTGATCTTGAATTTAAGAACAGGTTTTGTGCAAGTTCTTATCCTACTTTAGCCAGCGCAAAACTAGTCAATTTACCATAAATAGGCCAATTAGTTGTTCTAACTTAGTTTTCAGTGACTAGAAAATTGTTCTAACTTAGTTTTCAGTGACTAGCATTCTGGTTAAGCTCCGAATGCATGCACAGAGTAGTAGAATAATAATGGGTGTTCGCAGATCATTGACAAGTAAGGGAAAAACAGCAATCTTTATATTCATTCAAAGAATAGAGAAAAAAAGTGCACCTCCTCCATCTCCCTTAGGATGACATCACGTTCACGTTCAATTCTTTTCTCTTCAAACTTGGAATTCTGAAGTATATCAGCCAAAATGTCCAAAGCTACAGGGACATCCTTATCCAACACCTTAGCATAGTATGCTGTTTGCTCCCTGGAAGTGTAGGCATTCAAATGTCCACCCATATTCTCAATCTCCTCCTCCATCTCCCAAGAAGTTCTCTTTTCAGTACCTTTAAAGATCATGTGCTCGAGGAAATGAGCTGTTCCATTAGTCTCATCGGTCTCAAACCGTGACCCTGCATCAATGAATACCCCGACGGTGGCTGTCTTGACGGCAAGATTAGTCTCAGTGGCCACGCGCAGTCCTGATGGTAGTGTAGTCACGCGCGTAGAAGGGAAGCTGAGGATTGGTGTGTGGTCGGCTAAGGTTGGGTGTGGTGAGTTGTACTGGAGGAATCGAGAATCCGGACTCTCGAGTCTTTTGATCTTTTGTTTAACGTCTTCGGCCAATCGATCGTAGATCATAACATCTGGAGGTGGCGGACCCGTCGCCGGAGCGGAGGAGGATGTGGCGGCGACGGCGGCGGCCGACGAAGATAGACGTCGGAGTGAATGGGATGCATTGAGGTTCCGGGACCGGCGTGCTAGGGTTAAGAGCTGCCGGATCGTCATGGCTATGGCTTCTGAATTGGGCTAGGGTTTGTTCTGGTTCCTATACAGAGAAAGATGAAAAGGGAACAAAGTTCAAGAAAACCAAGACTGACGAGCCACGCTCAGGTCGACTAAGACAGCTTACGAACGACGTCGTACTTATTTCAGGGATGATGTTGCTGCTTTTTAATGGACTTCCCACGAGATTGATCCGTTACTAGGCCCATTAGAATTTATCGAATAAGCCCATCATATAGAAAGACAAAACAACCCAACTAAACAATCATATAATAGTGAATTAATTAAAATAGCTATACTTTTTTATAAGAAAAAATACACGAATAAACAAATATATATTAATTAATTAGCTAACATAACTATAATTTGAATTAATTATAGTTCACGACAAATATATAGTTATAATTATAGTTTGAGTTTTGTATAATTCACGCGTTTTATATGAACGTTGTGCACGATAATATAAAAGTTGTGCGCGAATCAAATTATATATCGAAATATAAATACACTGTGAATTATATAGCAAATTATATAAATACTATGCACAAATTGTATAACAACTTATCAATTATATAATAAATTATGCAAATACTCCATACACAGAATAGTTAAATAAAAATTCGCAACTTATGATTTTTAATTTTTTAACTTATAACCTAGTTTGAAAAGATAAAAAATTGCAAACACCCCTCAGTCTACTGGTCTATGAGCCATTTGTATTCGAATGTTACCAAATTTTTTGTATCTAATTGTATTCATTTGTATCTAATATATGTTTTTCTATTCACATGCGTTCAAGAACATTGACCAAAAAAAAATGTATTCAATACTAGTACATGTGTGTTCAAAATTTTTATTTTATTCATTTACGATTACGTATCTAAAAAATTACTAAAATTTGATTACATTTGATTGTTTTTATTTGAGTCAAACAAGTTGTTGTGTTTATTTTTATTCATAAAATTGTCAAATTTTTTTTATACCTAACGCATTAATCTCATGTTGTATTTACTTACATGTGATTTAATTATTTTTATTTGATTCAAGCGTGTTATTGTATTCATTTTTATTCGCAAAATTCATCAAATTTCCTTATATAATTAAATATAGAATGTATATTAATATTATCTAACAATTGATTTCAAATACGATACAAAATTCTAACTATTAAAAGGTATATAAAATAGAGAAAATAAAAAACATATATATATTTGATACTTATCCTCCAATACAAATACCTGAATTACAAAATACAAATGTTGATACAAATACAAATTTCTAATTATTTAAAGGCTTTAAAATATCAAGATGTATTTGATACTTGCTTTTCAATAAAAAAAATCATATGAATACAAGTGTATGATAAAAAATAATACAATTGAATACATTAGTACAAAAAGTATAACGCTAAACTAATACATTTGAATATATAAACGCACAACTTGAACACATTGATACAATTGAATATATTGATATAAAAATATACCAACGCACAAATACATTTGATTACATTGATACAAGACATATAGTAGTAGTGAATTGATACATTTGAATATATTGATATAAATGCTTAAATATGAACAAATACATAAAAATTGTTTTTGACAAAAAAATACATCCAAGATCTGAAAAGTTTCATAAAAAAATATATAAACAAACTGAAATGCCTACTCACTCATTCGTTTTAGCCATAAAAAACTATATACAAATTGAAATATCCACCATAAACATAATTTGTTAAGAATTTATTTATCTCATGGAGAAAAAAAATACACACTCATCATTCGACCTGCATGAGATCATGGTGAATAATCTTGATTTTTTGTCCTTCGTTCAATAAAAGTCAATTTTTGAGGTTGATAGTTGTGGTGTGGTAAAGTAAGAGGACACGGAGGCAGTAAAAATGATAAAGAGGAGGCGGAAGCAACTGTGATTGAAAATTGAAGAAATTAAATGATATAAATATTAATAAAAAATGAGTTTAAGTCGCAGAATATAAATTCAAAATAAATAAATAGAAGTTACATGATTCTAAGAAAGATGCACATGAATTTCACCTTGAAACTGCGATTTGGGGTAGGACGAAAAGCATATATACTCTAATTTGATTTCAAATCAAAAAATTAATATAAAGAAGCAAAAAGAATGGAGAAGATTGGATATTATATGGCAAATGATTATCTTTTGGTGCTTAAATTAATTTTTTGCTAATTATATAATTGTGATAAGTAATCTTTGTTAAAATTATATATGTGTTTTATAAATATATAGTATATGTTGTTTTGTTGTGTAGTTTTTTATTTTTTAATATGTTATAGATTATTGTCATTAATTACAAAAACTTTGACGAATATTCACTTTTTGGAGTGTTATTTCATGAATAGTCAAGCTTGCAAATTTACTAAAAAGTAATTACATGAATAACTTTTGAAAAACTAGCCAGTAAAAACTCCATAATAAATTCTTGAATTGTCTTGGAGTTTGAACCAAACTTCGGAGTAAAAAGATCTTGAAATTTGAACTAAACTCTATGACAAAAATGATAGTTTATTTAGGAATTTTGGCTCAAACTCAAGATATACTCAAAATTCAGCTCAAAACTCAAAAAATTATCATGTCATTTTCAAAAACTTTTCTTGTGATTGTTCTTCAAAAGCTTTGCGATGTTTGATCATAATTACACTATTTTCTCGTTAAATAATTTAGTCTTTTGTTTTTATTTTTCAAATGAGTAGATCTGTTAACTTTTAGCCTTTGAAATCAAATTTATGTCTCGCTCATATATAATGGGACATAAATCCTTTGAGAAACCATGACATAATTTGCGAGATATTATTACATAAAAATTTAAACATATTTCTTATAATTTTTTTCTAAACATAAAAATAAAAGACCACATACCTAATAAGGTCAACAGTGTCGATGACCTTCCGCTGTCCAGTCCAAATTTTAGCTTGCTTTACAAAATTATATTCTTTCTGTTTCATATTAAGTTAATTATTAGAGAATTTTTTATGTTTCAAAATAAATGAATTGTTCATTTTTCAAGGAATGTGTTAAATTTTTTTTTCAATTTTACCCTTCATTAATTAAGCTTCTAAGATTGAGTTTTGTATGAGAAATAAATAATGCATTAAATGAGTGTGTGGAGTTTGAAAAGAGTAAAAATAAAAAAAAACATGATTAAATTTTGACTTTGTTTCTTTTTCATAATATGTATAAGATGACTCAATAATTCACTTAATATGAAACAGAGAAAGTATTGTTGGGAGTAAAAAAGGAAAATTTAAAAATTGTTAGGGCGTAAACTTGCATTTCACTCAAAGGTCATTTCCCCCTCTTCAAGTTGTGCCCACCATACCACATGTAGATCGAGTACCTGATTCTTTATTTTGAAGTTTACTTTTCTCGTAATTAGTGTTAAATAGTCAACCCAAAATCATCAAGGCAATAATTACTTCGCCATATTATTGATGAGCGATTTATTTTATGTGGTACTTGTTATTTTATTTGTACGTGTAATAAGTATTTTATATCGTGTCTATTAAGATTTGGAAAAAATGATTAATCACATTGTTGGATGAATCAAACTCTTACATATTATTGTTTTAACCTAATTTACATATTATTGTTTTAACCTTCACAATTTTTAAAATTGCATCCATTTACTTTTTCAAATTTAAGAATTTACAGAAGGCATTGAACTATAAACTCAGATGATATGTTCGCTAATCTGATTATTTCGTATCTTTTGCTTAAGAGTTTTTTTTATTTTTTTCTTGAATAACATCATGAAAAAAATAAATAAATGATGCATGTATAAGAGAAGCAGTATCTAATACACTACATCTCTTATTCTATAAAATTGAAAGAAATAAAATCATATAGAAATCAAGAAATGTCATTATGTAATTTTTATAAATAAATTTAAAAAAATACTTTTTACTAAACTAAACAATGTAATTATTAGATAAGAAACCATCGATTGACACTTCTTCTCAAGTGTATGTGGCTCCGCCACTTGTCCAAACCTTAAATGTTTTGTATTAAATTTTCTTAAAATTAGAGGCACGAGGAGCTAGTACTATGTTTAATGATGTAAACAGATTACCAGTAGGAGTATTTGGTCAAGAAAGACAAGGCCAACAGATTCAAAATAAAAACAAATATCCCACAAATCAAATTATTACTTTCCCATTCCATATTAGTTGTCAACATTATTACAAATACTTATCTTAATTTACTTGTCATTTTCAAAAATTAAGTATTTTAATCACATTTTACCACTAAGTACTATTAAATGTTCTTGAAATGGAACTATCTTAATTTTGTTCTCAAATAGAGTGCAATTTTATTATTGAAAAAAAAGGTAAAGGTAAAAATAGTAAATACTTTATATATTTTATTAAAGTACATGCGGAAGGAAAAAAATATGTGAGGGAGGGAAAATATTTTTCTAACTTGATCACCTACTTTGGAGCAAGTCAATATTTAAAAGACCACGAGGGTTAGTTCAGTTATCCCTGTTTCTTTTAATTAACGTATTAAAACGAGTATTAAAGTTTATGACAAATATTTAAGTATTTTTGGCAATATTAATGCTGACGTTGCGCTTTTCTTTTTTAGTTGGAAAAATAAACTTTGCTGAGTAGGATATTCCTGATACGACTTCACTTTTTTCTTATTATTTAATGCATGATATAATGCACTGCATAACAATTTAATTTAAATAAGGAAAACAGCAAGCAAAATCGTTAGAATTAGGCGATTCATAGTTGCAAAACCAGAATGTTCGTTAAAATCTCAAAATATAACAGTAATCATACGAAGAGCTTAAGGAAATTTAATATCTATTATATATAAAAAATATATTTTCTTGCAATCATATATAAAATGTGTTAGTTTTCGTCGAATACAATTTGAATGGATCCTTGACCCTTGCTAGCTCGGTTTATGAATTCAAGGGTAGTTGAGCCATGGTCCATAGAATATTATAATTGGTTCTCAAAACGGTGTGCACCTACCTGGAAGATCAGCGCCTTTGGTGCTGGCACCGCCAAAACGCGTGGGAAATATACGCCAATCTCTGCTGGCTTACAGCCCAAACTATTCCACCATTTCTCAATTGACTATTCCAATTCTTTTATTCTTTCCACTTACTGCTACGAATTCTAACATTGAAAAGTAAAATTTCATCACCAGAGTTGTTCGAATTGTCATAATTAGATGGTGTATGAATTGAACTCAATTCCTAAATTTTTTAAATTACTTTGCTTTATTTTATATAATTTTTTTTTTATTTTTAACTCGTTATGTCTTGTATAAACTCGTTTTGGATAAATTTTTAAGTTTTTTCTTTTTTTATTCGAATTTAATATGGATTTTTGTTTTAATTTTTCACTGGTTATTATTTTAACAATTAATTAACTATTTCTAATTATATTTTGATAACTGATTCTTAATCGATAATTAACTATTTCTAATTAATATTTCAATAATTAAGAATTTATCAGACATGTCTATTTTAATTTTTTTTTAAAAAAATTAAAATCAAGGTCAATGTTTAATATAAAAAAATTATATATTTAATTTTTTATTAATAACAAAGGTTTGATTTTCTTTGAATTCCTATTTGTATCTTAAACTTGCAATCCATCTTGTCCCATATTAATTTTAAAAATAATTATTTCAACCCGCGTTGCATGCATTTTACCCTGCATAATTTTAAATTTGTCTTACTCTATATAGCTCTAAAACAGTTTTGTATTCGCACCATTCGACTCCACGTAGCTCTAAAACAGCTTCGTACCCGGTCCCCTCTATTATGACCCCTCAAATAACTCTACTTTCAATCCGGAGTGAATTTAGAAAAAGAGTAGAATTTCAATTCATAAGGAAAATTAGATACTTCGTGGTAGAGGGGACACGCTATAAAAGGGGCTCAATAAAGTCGAAAGAAATTATCTGTTTTTTTTTTTACAGGGTATATTCACTGGATCTAATAACTTTTCATTAAATGTAATTAGAAAGAGAATTCATATTCCAGGAGTAATTTTACTAGCTTAATTAATTAATTATTAAAAATTTTTATTTTCACCCCAATTATATCATCAGAGTTTAAAAAAAAAAGAACTAAATAAGCATGTCATTGTTTTATGCAACAAGTGTCAAGTGCTCCCTCAATATCATTTTATATTGAAAATATTTACGTATTAGTTCGTTTAAAAAAATAAACAAAACAATAAATTTTCTATTTTTTAGAAAAGATTTAACTTTTTTTTGGTCATTTTAACATAACAGCCTATTTTTATTATATTTACTATAGTCTTATAATATTTTAAAAATCACATTTATTTTAATTTCTTTCTAAAATTTGTTGACTAGTCAAATTAGTTAATATAAATTGACGCAAAAATTTACTTTTTAATGATAGATAAAAACTTATTCTATTTAATAATTATATCATCTGCCTGTATATATTTTATTTTTTTTAAAAATAAGAAACTATGATAGATTAAAAAAAAATGAAGAATCGAATCCTCAATAATAAGGTGAAAATTCATATACCTATGATTTATCTATACATCTTTTTCATTTAACGGTGATTACAAAACGTGTAATATCAGTAGTAATTACCAAGATTAAAATTAATAACTAATGTAAAATGTTTCTACCATTCTGGTTACAAGGCTATTTTGGACAATTGATCAAATCCGCAGCGGACGAATACAGTGTTTGCTTTACGTGTGGAGGCATGCCGTTGGTCTCTCCACGTCAATGCTGAAAACGTGAAAAAATAGCACCTCCCTCTCTAAAAGGATGATTCATTTTTCTTTTTAGTCCATATTGTTTTTAAGTAATGTATTTCAAATTATAATATTAAAGATCTTTTTAATACCTTTGACGTAATATTTTTAAGAATTATAAAATTTAAAAAGTATTTTTTTATATTTTAATTTTTATAAGATCATTCTTTTTGAATCGTAAGAGTGAAACAGTTTATTTGTCATAATTTTTAATTTTATTTTGTCCTAAAAGTGCCCTTTATAAAGACTCCTCACTCCTTTCCCACGTACTACAGATCTTAGATCTGCAACTACTATATAAAGGACCTCCCCGCCCTCTTCGCCTTCACAACTCACATCCTTACAGATCCATATTTTTCTCTTCCATTTTCTCGTAGAATTCATCTCAAAGGTATGAATTTTCGAATTGCTTTTCTTATTCCCTTCTTAATTTCAGCTGGATTCTTTGCATTACACGATTATCTGTATTATTACATCGCAATCATTGTTTTTTAAATCTCTGTTGTTGTGTTATTTGTTCGATTATATAGGTCAAAATTTGTGAATTTTGTTGTATTTTTAACGTTGATCTGAGAAAAAAGCTGAATTACACGATTCGGTGTGTTTTATCGCAAGCATTTATGATTCAGCTTGCTATATTTGTCGGTTTCGTTAATCAAAAGGTGTGATTTTGGTGTTTTTGTTAAGGTTAATATGAGGAAAAAAGAAGCTGATTTAAAAAACTCGGTGTATACCCTCGCAAGTGTTTATGATCCAGCTCGTTATATTTGTTTGATTTTATAGATTCAAAAATGTTAATTTTGTGGTATTTTAACAATAAGTTGAGGGAAAAAAAACTGTCTTTTTCGTGATTTTGATTAATAATTTAAGTGCTCGATTATACATAAATGAATTGTTAGGTTTTGATTGGATCTAGTGTTTGGTCAGATCATTTAAAGGTGGATCTGAAATATGATCTTTAGTGGATGATCTAAATGTCTTTGTATTAGATCTGGTCAAGATCATGGTTACTGAATATCATTTCCTCTTGCATTTGTTAATTAGTGTGTTGCGTTGGCCTTATTTTCAGTTGTTTGAGAATGACATATCAGGTTGAGTTTTAAAATTGCATGTTAATGTCATCCTCTGAATGTAAAGTTTCGTCTTCCATTATACTGTAATCGTGACATGACATGTTTCGACTGTATCCTCGTTTAGGAAGCCCATTTTTTGTATGCATTTTCTTCTTGTTTCCTCTGCAACAAAAAATGCATGATAAAGTAAGTTTTTCTGGTTAGGTTAGGTGTTACATTTAATAGTTCAGAATGCAAATCTTGTGGTAAGTATTGTGCAGATAGTGTGATCTTGGTGTATGCTCCAAACATTATTTCCATTATGGATTTCATGATCAGACCTAAGCATTTGCTGAAGGGTTAACTGTTATACACACGTTGAAGCTTTTAGATTATTAGTTTATGCATATTCTCTGATATGTTGTTTGTCATACATGATTGATTTTTCTGTGACTGTAAGAAGTTTAGTCTCAGAAATATGTGAACTTTTGTCTGTTACAGAGCTAAAAAAGGAAGAAAGGAAAATGGTGAAGATTTGCTGCATAGGAGCCGGATATGTTGGTGGCCCCACCATGGCCGTCATTGCACTCAAATGCCCAAAGATTGAAGTGGTCGTTGTTGATATCTCTGTACCTCGCATCAATGCCTGGAACAGTGACACACTCCCCATCTATGAGCCAGGCCTTGAGGATGTGGTCAAGCAATGCCGAGGCAAGAATCTCTTCTTCAGCACAGATGTGGAGAAACATGTGCATGAGGCTGATATAGTTTTTGTTTCTGTCAACACTCCTACCAAGACTACGGGTCTTGGAGCAGGCAAGGCTGCAGATCTTACCTACTGGGAGAGTGCAGCCCGTATGATTGCCGATGTCTCAAAATCTGACAAAATAGTTGTTGAGAAATCAACTGTTCCAGTAAAAACTGCTGAGGCAATTGAAAAGATTTTGACCCACAACAGCAAGGGAATTAACTTCCAGATCCTTTCAAACCCTGAATTCCTTGCAGAGGGTACCGCAATTGAAGATCTGTTTAAACCTGACAGGGTTCTAATTGGAGGCCGGGAAACTCCAGGAGGCCAGAAGGCTATCCAAGCATTGAAGGATGTTTATGCTAATTGGGTTCCTGAAGGTAATATCATTACCACCAACTTGTGGTCCGCTGAGCTATCAAAGTTGGCTGCCAATGCATTCTTGGCACAAAGAATCTCTTCTGTGAATGCTATGTCAGCTCTCTGTGAGGCTACAGGAGCAAATGTTTCCCAGGTGGCATATGCTGTTGGTAAGGACTCGAGGATTGGTCCCAAGTTCCTCAATGCTAGTGTTGGTTTTGGTGGATCTTGCTTCCAGAAGGATATTCTTAACCTGGTTTACATTTGCGAGTGCAATGGTCTGCCTGAGGTTGCTGAATACTGGAAACAAGTTATCAAGATTAATGACTATCAGAAGAGTCGATTTGTCAATCGTAAACATTCAGAAGAGTCGATTTGTCAATCGTGTTGTAGCCTCTATGTTCAACACAGTTGCAAACAAGAAAGTTGCAATTCTTGGTTTTGCTTTCAAGAAGGACACTGGTGATACTCGAGAGACCCCTGCTATTGATGTATGCAAGGGACTGTTGGGGGATAAGGCTAAATTGAGCATATATGATCCTCAGGTGCAAGAGGACCAAATCCAGAGGGACCTCGCAATGAAGAAGTTTGACTGGGATCATCCCCTTCACCTCCAGCCAATGAGTCCCACAAGCATGAAACAACAAGTCAGTGTTACTTGGGATGCCTACAGTGCAACAAAGGATGCCCATGCCGTTTGCATTCTCACAGAGTGGGATGAGTTCAAGACCCTTGATTTCCAGAAGATATATGACAACATGCAAAAACCTGCTTTCGTTTTTGATGGCAGGAATGTTGTGGATGTTGACAAGCTAAGAGAGATTGGCTTTATCGTCTACTCAATTGGTAAGCCACTCGATGCCTGGCTTAAGGACATGCCTGCTGTCGCTTAAGAGCCATACTTTGTTCGAGTGGTTTGTTTTGGTCTTAAAGATATTAGTTATCAGATGATCATCGGCTGGAATTCTTTACTATTTTTTTACCACTTGAATTTCTTTTCCATTTTATCCATTGTAGTCATAAGACCACCATCACTATCTGAATCACATGTAAGACGTTATCTGTTTCTTTTGTATTGATCATACTTCTCTTATCATTTACTTGTCACATCGAAGGATTATTTGTTCGATTATGAAAGATTCTCAAGTTTTGAACCAGATTCTGTTTTCTTTTGAGTTGGTATGAATGTGGTGTGCCTTTTAGTTGTCCTGTGTCTGCTTCAAACAAAGGTTGGTTGCTATGCTGGACTATTCTTATACCTTTATGAAAAAGATCCAAAAAAAGGAGGTCTTTACATGTTGATTCATTCGTTCTCCAATGGGCCTAAATCAGAGTTTCGTGATCCTAGTTATCTGCCGGCCAAAGAATATGACAAGGCGGAGAAAGCAGTCATTGATTGTCAACCTATTAAGCAAATTTAGTATAAATTTTTATATTGGTTGTAAATTAGAGTTTACTCTGCCCATGTGAGTTTTGCAAAGTTAAACCAATTTCAAGTCCAATTAATAAAAAGAAAGAAGTTACTAGGTATGTTGACCAACAACTAAAAGATAAATTAACTATGATGAAGAAGACTCGATTGAAATTGCAATACACACCTCAAACTCTTACCATTTAGTTCTAACGAATTTGATTAAAAGATGGACATTTAACGTTGAAGTACTCAACCAACTGAGCTAGAATTAGAATCTCATTTGTTACTTTGTTAATGAGCCAATTTGAGTAGAAGGGCAGACTTTTGCTAAGAGGCCATTTGGACTCTGCAACAATAACGTACCTCGTCCTCAACTCCATTTGGACTTTGTTGATCCTAATTCTTTTAGCGGTAATTAAAAAGTGAAAATTTAACACTTAAGAAGTTGACATAAAATGAAATTAATTTCAGCTTCCGAGACTTCAAAATTTTCTTATTCATTTAGCTCTTTCTGTTTGATTCTACAAAAATGAAAGGACCACGTGTATATAAGGGCTTTCTCCTTGAGAATTCAAGAACTCTGTTTCTGCTCACTCTGCAAGTGGTTGGTTTCAGAGTATATATAACCCACCCGAAAAACAAACTCGTAACAACCCATTTTCTCCATTTAGCTAGAGTTCGACTCAGTTTTATGCTTTAGGCAAATGGAGAGTCGGATTTGGAAGGGTTCTTCTGTATTCCTATACAGAGCATCTGAATAGCAATTCCCATTGCTGATTTCTTGATTTTGCTAAGCTTTTGAGCTTTTGTTTTAGTGCGCTATTATTGTTTCTGCATTTCCTACTGATTTTCCTTTTCAAGTAAGATTCTTTTTTACGAATCCCAAATGGAAGAAACACGAGGACAGAAGTTTATTTGCAAGTTTTGTGACAAGAGTTGTGATAGTGGCAAGTCATTGGGAGGTCACATGAGGGGTCATTTAGCGTTGATTTCAGCTGCAAAGAATCAGAAAGATGAAGCTGATAGCAAAATGGGTTCTGAAGAAGAAGAAGAAGCTGTAAATACCCATGAAGATTTGAGCATTTCAGAGCAATCTGATGGCAGCATTAGTCAAGAAAAGGACAATCATATCAGCATTGGTGATGATGGTGACTCAATTGGTTACGGTTTGAGAGAGAATCCAAGAAAATCTTGGAGGGTTTCTGATTTAAAGAATTGCTCTTTGGTAACGACGAATATCTGTAAAGAATGTGGTAAAGAATTCCCCTCCATGAAAGCTCTGGCAGGTCATTTGCGGACTCATTCGAAGAAAGGGATTGAAAAATGTCATATTTGTGAGAAATGTGGGAAAGGGTTTGCTTCAATGAGGGCTCTTTTTGGTCACATGAAAGTTCACTCCAAAAGATTAAGGGTTGATGATCAGGATTCTGAATCAAAACAGAGTTCATCGGATTTCGATACTGTTTGCCCAGTTCGGAAGAAGAGATCAAAGATCAAGTATAAGATGGATGCAAATTCTTCTTTTTCTGCAATTAGTGAAGTTGATGAGATGGAAGAAGCTGCTAGGTGTTTGATGATGTTGTCATCGGGTGTTACGGACTGGGATGAATACATTTCAATTTCAGAGAACTCTAAAAATGAAAATCTGAATCTTGAAAGTGAATCATTTCACAGTGTTAAGGGGATTTCTGCTGATGCTTTTACTGTAAAGCAATTGTCTCGTACCGTCTTTTCTGATTCTGACTGTGTTGATGGTTATGGAAAGAACTATGAAATTTCTGAATTTTCAGATAGGTTGATGCTGATCAACACTGAGATCACAAAGGTGTGCTACTCTACTGAAATGCAATTTGGGAATGATCCTAGCTCGTCGGTTGTAATGGAGGATCTTGCTTTTCTGAATTCTTGTTCACTCAAGAAAGGGGTTGATCTTCAAATTGGAGTAAATAGGACAAGTCTTGATCCTATCAAAAGCAAGGTTCACAAATGCCCAATTTGCTTCAAAGTTTTCCCATCAGGCCAATCTTTGGGAGGCCACAAGAGGGCTCATTACACTGGATTCACTGAGAGCAAAACTAAAGAGACTATGGTGAAAAAATTGGATAGCCTTGCTGATAATCATAAGTCTTTTGATCTG
>DF357581.1:136112-149197 GCA_000787875.1 Solanum virginianum
GAAGTTATTAAATATTTTTCTTTAGTAACTTGGATTCAAATCTAATGGTTAGAGATGTAATATTAGAATGCGTGGATAATTTGTTCTTAATATGGTATGATCATAGTGAACAAACAATATTCCTAAAAAGACATAAAAAAGAATTTTTTGTTTAATTAAGCACTTAGCGTTTTCCTTGTACAAGGCGGAATCCTTTTACAAACAAGGTCTCATAATCCTATTAGGAATCAGTCTTTTATTTCTACAAGGAATTTAATTCCTTCGACAAATTTATATATAAAATCACTATGTCAACAGTTTGTGCTCATGTTCCTTTTTTTTCTTTGTGTATATCTTCCTGTCCAAAAAACCTAAGTCAGTTTGTAACGAAGAAATTATTACAGACATCCTCAGCAGGCTACCCGTGAAGTCTCTCCTTCGATTCAAGTGTGTTTCAAAATTTTGGAATACATCAATATCTGATCCTTACTTTAAAAAGAAGCATCTCAATATTCATGCGAAGTCTCCAAAACTGCTTATTGGCCAATCGTCCAATGATTGTTATTTTTACTTATATTCTTCTTCTTTATTGCCGTCGTCTAAACTTGTTAAGGATATACGCAAACTTGATTATCCTTCAAGCTTTAAACCTACTCATTGTAGAGTTTATTGTTGCTGTGATGGATTGGCTTTAATCGGGATTTGGAGTACTATGAATCAGGCAGAGATCACGCCCAGATTATTCTTATGGAACCCCTCCACAGGAGAGTCGATATTACTTCCAAGCCATCTAGAAATTCTACCACGAGATGAATATATTTATGGATTGGGATATGACGCTACTACCGATGATTATAAAATCCTTAGGGTTGGCATGTATGACGAAATACCCGATGAAATATTAGCACTTAAGAGTGGCTCCTGGAGAAAAATTGAAGGTAGGAAGAGTATTCCTAGAATATCTGATAGGGAATTATGTTTGGCATTTGTACATGGAGCATTTCATTGGCTCAGTACTTTCTCAAGGAGGGATTGTCTGGTTTCACTTAATATTTCAAATGAGTTGTACGAAGAAATATCGTTGCCAAAGATTCTGCTCTCCAGTCTCCACTATATCATTCATTGTTCAAGTGGGTGTATCAGTGTTGGGAGGAAAACTCTGTATTTATAATAACAATGACGATGATTTTTGTATATGGGTACTAGAAGATTATGGTGTCAAAGAATCTTGGACAAAATGGTTCACATTACCAAATTTTAATAAGGTTAATCCTGGGCTTGACATCATACCGATATATAGGTTTTCAGATGATAAAGTGCTACTTAGCTACCACAATATTGGAGGAATAAAATATAGGACATCTAATCGATCACTTGAAGCAAGCAATCGAATGCCGCCTCTTCATTGTGATGATACAGATATTGAAGCCATTCAGGATGGTCTTGTTTATACACAGAAAGTTTGATTTCTCCAAAGAAGTTGATCGTCTAAAATAGTAAATAGGAATAGTCATTACTTAATAGTATTGTGTGCTCTATGTAACCTTCGCAACATTTATGCATCTGCAATATTATTCAAAACTTCTACAAATCTTGATAACTCCAACTCTCCCTATCCCCTTCTTTTATGCAAAATATATTCTACGTATAAACGAATAGCTTATTATTAATACCTATATAAAGAATATCAACCGACTAATTAATGTATTTACAAGAATTTTTGGAGCATAGATACTTTTACCAACCATGTACTTGTATAAGTTATTTGCCTTTGAAAGATAATGGCTATGCGCATCTTACCTATTTATCTATTAGCATTTGTTTAGTATTTAAACTACATTTTTTCATTAGAAAAAAATACAGCTCTTTACGTTGTTGCTGTTTTAGGCTACAACAAAGAGGGTCTCACCTCTGAAAAGACAAAGGGTTTGACCCGATTTAGACCTCCGTTCATTTTTTTTAGAAAAAAAGCACAACTTTTTTTTTTATATATACAGTGCCTATTTTTTGAAAGGAAAGAAGGGGACTTACATTGGTTTAAGGTTGATATTTTTTTAGGACGGGTTGGGTTTGGGTTATTGAGGAATTGAACAATATATAAAATTTGATCAAAATTTGTTATTTGGAGTTTTTCATTCAATTGAGGGGTATGGGTGAAAAGTTTATTAATGGTATGGGCATTTTTAACTTACTTTTAACGGCGACGGTAAGGTCAAACAATAAAATAAACTTGAGGAGTATTTTTGTCCCTTTTTCCTATAATTATTTGTTATTTTAAATACCCCGAAAAGCTTAAACCTCTTATTCCGGTCCTTAGACTCGCATTTCTCATCGAACAAATATATACATAAAAAGAATCATATTGAAAACAATCCTAACCTAACCCCTTCCTTCGTAGAGCCCGTATATTGTGAGCGATTCGAACCTGCCCGGAGCTAGACTCCCATAGAGGCAATGAAGTTGGTCCGTATGATGGACAATTATCTCCCGCGGTTCGGAGAGGACTTAATTGTTAGTTAGTACTTCCTTGGTTTCAAGGTGGACCTTTTCACTCTATTTTACTATATACGTGAATTGAAATAGATTTTCAGATTACTTCCATAGAGGAGAGGGGAAAGCTGATTAGATAGGGAGATAGCTCGATTTTGATTGTTATCCTTTTCAGCGCCTGTCTTGTATTGAGGTATACCGAAGAAATTCGTAAAAGTAGGTAACAAAAGGGCAGAGATTGTTGTTTTTTATTAGTGAGAACAAGCCGCTACGCCAACCATCTCAAATTAGGTCCTATACTCATTAGTCCGTCAAAGTGCATCAAGTTGATTGCAACTTACGCTATGGATTGTGTTCACGCTCCATTTTTTTCACGAAAAAACGAGAACCTGAACGACGTCATGGCAAACAACTCTTTTGGATTTTTTAAACAAGGATTTTGATTGAAGAGTCGTCACCTAATGATTTGAGGTGCATTAGGACACCATTCTAATCTACAACTAATCTAAGGGTCAAAGTCAATATGAAGGGGCACTTTAGGACTCGTTAGAATTTTCATTTCTTTTAGTATGCTCTTAGGTTAATAATAAATTAACTTAGGAGGGGTAGGGGTATATAGGACCCTCGGAGATAATGATCTACACTTGAGCTTAAAATAGGACAAAACTTTGATTTTTGTCCTTTGGCTTAAATAAGCTATGTGAGCTAAAATCGATAAAAATTTAATTTTTGTCAGCCCAAAATAAAAGCCGAGTAAACTGATCAAAGTGGTAAACAAATCGCTTAGTTTAATATTTTCTCCTCTTTGCTTATTTTTAATTTAATTATTTGGTGTATAATAATTATTTGTTGTTTAATTTACTATTTTATTTTGTCACTTAGAATAATTTAGGAATATTTTTTTAAAAAAGAGACTTTATTTGTTAGTCAGCACATAAAATATGAGATACGATCGAGATTTGTATTTGCGAACCTCAAAAGATGTCTAATATTTTTCTTTTGAGGTAACATGAATCCTGATCGATTCTCTGGTAATATATATTTAATCTTAGATCATATAATTTATTTAATTTTTTTTTAACTTTTTGTATGTGAAATTAAAATCAGATAAATAAATTGAGACTAAGAAAATATTTACTTTCCAGCAGTAAAGTACGGCAAAATTGATGGCTCTCTTAACGTATAACCAAAACGCTGAGCCAAACAGGCCTTCACTTTTCCCCCAAAAGATACTCTTCGGAAAATGGCATCTCACCATCACTACCACCATCTCTACCCTACGGCGGCGGCCGTCGCCGCCACCCCAATCTCCACCATTTGTTACTGCTACTCATGTTACCCCACCCCCTCACCATACACTCACCCACCACCCCCAAATCCACACACCACTCCTCCGCAGCCCCACTTCTGTGCTTCCCATCTTATCCCATCACCACCATCGCCGTCCCCGGTTCATACCCAATGCCAGTGTGAACACGTTCACCCAAATCATCATCATTGTCAAGAATTGCATCATCAAGCCAACAAAGTAACAGACCAACAAACACAACGCATTGTTACATCTCTTCTCCGTCGGATCGCTGCCTTAGAATCTTCTCTCCGCCGGAACTCCTCTTCTCCTTCGGTTTCTTCTCGTTCTCGGCAAACCTTACGCGATGCTGCAGCGCGTACTATTCAGACTCACTTCAGAGCCTTCCTTGCTCGTAGATCGAGAACCCTTCGGCAGCTAAAGCAGCTAGCTTCAATCAAAACAACTCTCTATGCTCTCAAATCGTCTGTTTCGGGTAAAACTCACTTTGATTCTCGAGCTGTTTCTCACAGAGCTGCAGATTTACTTGTTAGACTTGATTCTATTGAGGTAATTAAGCTCTAATTGCAATTATACGCTTGTTATAATAACCCTAGCATGTTGGGAAAATGTTGAAAAAAGAATTCTTTTTTTTGTTTTGTAGGGCGATGATCCGTTAATCAGAGATGGTAAAAGGTCAATAAGCAACGAACTGACTCGATTTATGAAGGTGATTAATGGGGTTTCCATTTTCTCAAGTAGAGTAGTGAAGAATGTGAGAGGTGGAAACAAAGCTAAGTTTTTTTCCAGTGACCACACAGTAGAATTCGACACCATTGATAAGTTTGTTGCGTCAGTGGAGGAATCTGAAGAGGAAGAGGAGGAGGACGAGGAGGATCATCGAAATCCCAGGTTCTCTGATACTAGAAAATCTGGCGTCTTACGAACTAGAGGTGGTGGTTTGGCGAGTAGCAATGGTGGGGTTAAACCCAAACAAAAGAAATCTGTCACCTTTGCAGATAATGGAAATGCTTACCGAGCTTCAATGGGCAATGTTAATGAGGAAGAAACTTTTGATACCGAGAAAGAGCTGATAAAAAACCTCAGCAAAAGAGTTGAAAAGCTTGGCATGGCAACCAAGGGATGTGAAGGCGATGAAGAGGAAGATGGAGGGTCTAGTGGAAGTAGTGATAATGAAATGAATTTAAATTACATTTCAAGAAAAGATGGCTATTATGAAAGGAATCTGAGAGATGAGAATGATAATGAGCACGAAAATGAGAGGTCTGTGTTCTCAGCACCAATGCCTGTGAAGATGGAAGATAGAGCTGCTGATTATATCAACAGGAAAAAGGGTGTCAAAATAGTTGAACATGAATAGGCCCCCAACAAGATCAAGATTTGAACTTTGCTCTCTTGCAGGTCCTGTTGATCATTAACAATTAGGTCGAAGTTAGGGTTCTGCAGTTCTTGGGAATTGTTTGTAATTGTTAGTGATGATTGTTAGATGATTATTGTTAGGTTTGATATGGGGGAGTTCATCTGTTTTGGAGTACTAAATTTTGGATGTTTTCTTCTCTGAATTTGTGGTTATGGATGGGAGATCTTTTGGGTGTAATGGCTCCTTATTCTGTGGTCCTTAATAATATTTGTTGAAGAGTAACAAGATGTCACATTGTATTCAACGTAAATCAACAGGTGGCTATTTCCTATGGAGTTAAGTGTCACTTGAACTTATGAAATAAATCAAACTTCTGAGCAAATTTATTGTCCCCAAAACCAGAGTACATTTTATTTCCATCTTTTGTTGTTAAAGAATGCTGACATTGCATAAACAAACTTCCATGTAATCAGCTCAAGAAAGTCAAAAAGGTTTATAACTTGGAAGTTTCAAGAAGGGGGTCAATGTATGAGTTAATCAAGAGATTCAAAATCTGTGGAATGCATGTCCCAGTTGATAACTTGTTGATCTGCAAGAGAGAACTGAAAAAAGGAATACTTTCCTTTATTTCCTTCATGAACTTTGACTATTAATTGTCGATGCTGATGCCCCATCAGTTCATAGAACTTTGCCTACTACTCTCTTACTCGCACGCCTGCCCACTAGAATACTTTCCGTGTAGTATATTAGGAGCATTATATTTGTTTTGCAAATAACCATCTAGTTTAGCCAACAAGCAGACCTCCCATAGCCAAAGAGTCAAGACCAAAATCAAGAAAAGAGGTCAATTGCTTGTAACATATTTTGTAATTCATGAATGGCCCATCTCACCCATTGTCCAAGAAATTGACGCACCGTAAACGAGTCGTTGAAGCAATGGCTACATCAGCAGAGCAATGCAAGTCTCTCTTAGAACACAGCGCCAAAACCAAATCTTTAAGAACTACCAAGGGAGTCCATTCCCATACCATTACTCTCGGGCTCCTTCAATCACTCAGCTCCACCCATTTGCTTTCTCTCCTGACGGCAGCATATGCTCTCTGTGGGCACATTTCATACGCTCGCAAAGTGTTCGATGAATTGCCTCAACGAACTATGCTGTCATACAGGTCCATGATAAGAATGTATACCCAGAAGGGGTTTCCTAACATTGCCCTCCAACTCTTCGGGGATATGCTGCGATCGGATAAACACAAGCCTGACAGGCATACATTTCCTCATGTGATCAGGGCGTGCAATGATTTGTTTTTACTTCAGCAGGGTGTTGTTATTCATGGGTTGACTGTTGTAAGCGGGTGTATGTGGGACACTTTTGTGGGGAATTCAGTTTTGTCCATGTATATGAGTTGTGGAGATAAAGAGGGTGCTAGGAGGGTCTTTGATGCAATGCAGGAACTTACTGTTGTGACCTGGAACACTATGATCAGTGGGTATTGCCGAAATAATAGTCCCAAGGAGGCCCTAATGATTTACAGGAGAATGAAAGATGCTGATGTTGACATTGATTGTGCCACTGTGCTTTCCGTGTTGCCTGCATGTGGATGTTTGAAGGACTATGAGATGGGCAGAGAAGTTCACTCACTGGTTGAACAAGTAGGTTTTTGGGACAATTTGTCAGTTCAGAATGCTGTTGTTGATATGTATGTCAAGTGTGGAAGAATGGATGAAGCGACGTTGGTTTTTGAGAAGATGATCAATAGGGATGTGGTGACTTGGACTACAATGATCCATGGGTTCATTTCAGATGGTGATATAAACAATGCACTATGGTTGTCTCAAAGAATGCAGCTTGAAGGTGTAACGCCAAATGCTGTAACTCTGGCATCCCTTCTCGCTGCATGTGCCAGTTTGCCTCATTTGAGGCTTGGTAAATGCCTGCATGGCTGGGCTATCAGGCAGGAACTTCAGGCTGATGTTAACATAGAAACTGGCCTTATTGACATGTATGCTAAATGCAATTGTTTTAGACTTGGCTATCAGGTGTTTGCAAAGACTAGCAAGAAGAGGACTGTCCCATGGAATGCAATTTTGTCTGGGTGCCTACATAATGAGCTCGCAAGAGAAGCGATAGAGCTTTTCAAGTTGATGTTGTCAGAGGCTGTCAAACCTAATGATGCAACCCTGAAAAGTGTACTTCCTGCATTCGCCATTGAAGCTGATCTAAGGCAAGCATTGAGCATGCACAGCTATCTTGTAAGATCCGGATTTGTTACAAGAACTGAGGTAGCTACTGGCTTAGTTGATATATACTCAAAATGTGGAAACTTAGATAATGGTCACAAGATCTTCAATGAGATACCCCAAAAAGAAAGGGACATAATTTTGTGGAGTACTTTAATATCTGGTTATGGAATGCATGGGCATGGCGAGACTTCTTTGTCCCTATTTAATGAGATGGTGCAATCTGGGGTAAAACCTAATGAAGTCACATTCACCTCAGTTTTGCATGCTTGTGGTCATGCTGGTTTGGTGGATGATGGTCTTTGTTTGTTTAATTTCATGCTTAGAAATCACTCTGGTAGTCTTAGAACAGATCATTATACCTGTATGGTTGATCTTCTTGGTCGGGCTGGCCGCCTTGAGGAAGCATATGCACTAATTAAAACTATGAGTTTCGAACCAAGTCATGCCATCTGGGGTGCGCTACTTGGTGCCTGTGTGATACATGAAAATGTTGAACTGGGAGAATTGGCTGCAAGGTGGCTATTTAAGCTGGAGCCAGAGAACACAGGAAACTATATACTGATGGGGAAGATCTATTCTGCTGTTGGAAGATGGAAAGATGCAGAGAATGTGAGACTTTTGATGAATGAAGTCGGACTACTAAAGGCGCCTGCTCAAAGTGTCATTGGGTGACAAGTAGGTGATTTCTTTTAGTTTCCTTGCAAATACAGCTAAACAAGATCTGCAGGTGAGGGTAACATCTGAGAAATACACAACAATAGGACGAAAGCTAGCCCTCTTAGTCACCTGTGGTGTTTATTACCTCCTCGATTTTGCTGTTGTAATTATATTTCTGCAGTGCTCCTCATACCAACTCAATGTATAATTGCAAGGGGGATTGGTTTTATACAATTGGTCAATCACGACTGTTAATGCGCTGAGATTGAAGCTGGTCGAAATCAACCATTAACTTCGAGAATTCACATAGCTTGAGTTACTATGGCAAGAAACGGCTGAAAATTAGTTGTGATGCCTGTTGGCAAGCAACGGAAGTCCAAGCTTTTATAATTAGTATGATTGTTAAGACTCTTGATGATGAAATTGATGATTCATTAAGCTTCCTCCCAAGATAATGTTCCCCTTGTTGGAAGGGGCACTTTTCTTAGCAGCAAGTTTAGACACCTAAATGAGGTGGGCAGGCCAGTTCAAAATCGAAACAAAATTGATAATTTGAACTGAAAAAAAGTTATTGATTTATTGATAATGCGTTATTGGTTTAGCGATTTCAATAACGATTTTGATTTTCTTTTATTATTGGGTTATCTGATCTTAACAATTTTAAATTTTTTCTTAATGGATTAATCGATATCGAATAGTCAAGCATATAATTATATTTATACCATTGGCAGGTCCCGCATGTTACTATGCTAGTTGGAGGGGCTCAAGGGCACTTCCATGTAAGGAATGTGTCGTTAAACCAAGAATATATCACTATTTTTTAAAAAATTATTATTTAATTATATTTATAAGATTAACTTTTAAAATATATTGACTTTTAGGAAAAAATCTTTAATTTTTCTTATTTAATAGACTTCTACATCTTCTTTATTTATTCTACATCTTCTTTATTTAGCATGATAATTAGCGTGAAAACCTTTAGAAATGTTGTATTCATTTTTTGCCCTACTCGTCCTTTCACTATTTTTCTTTAAATTTTCGTCTAATTATATTTATAATAGTAACTTTTAATATATGAAAATAAATAATAAAATAAGGAGTTCTAATAGAATTCTACATCTTCCTTATTTGAGTCAAGAAAATACTCTGCAATTTGAGTCAAGAAAATACTCTGCAGCTAAGGAAAATTCTAATTTATCATGATAATATAGGACCTTTATAAATAAATAATTTATCAAAATTACATGAATTATTTATCATTTTATAAGTTCATAACTAAATTTTTATTTTATTTTTTGCTTTGATTGCGCGTATAGGAAGACTAGTATAATAAAAGCTTATCTGCAAAATAATATGTACTGTAATGTAATGATCTGTTTGAAACGAGTGGATTTATTATTTTTTTAAAAAATCAAAACTTTTATTTGTTTTCTAATATGAATGGATTTTTTTTATTTTTTATTTTTTAAGAGTCGTTTTTGTTTTCTATTATAAGTAGGTTTCTCGTTTTTTTTTTTTTTTTTTTTTTTTTTTTTTTTTTTCCTCTTCTTTTATTTCAAAGAAAACTTACCATATAAGTAACACCATATACACGTAACTCTCTTCTCTTCTATTTCAAGGGAAAAAGAAAGCTAGCATACAAGTATTCTCTTGAAATTTCTATGGCGAAGAAAATAAGACCTACCTTAACAAACACCACAAATTTCTCAATTTTTCCAGAAGATATCACAATTCAAATATTCTCAAGGCTTCCTATTAAATCGTTGATGCGTTTCAAATGTCTTTCAAAATATTTTGATTCTCTTGTATCGGAATCATATTTTGTGGATATTCATCAACAGCACTCTATGAGTACTCGCGTCGATGAAATCAAACTTTTTGTGCCAAAAATTGAGGGTTTCTATAGCGTAGAGATGAAGAAACATGGAAAAGCGTCTGGACATAAGTTTGATTTTCAATACGATAACTTATCGTACAATAATGGTTTGTTCTGCTTCTGGCTGAAAAATTTTGAGTCTGTTAGAATTTTCAATCCTGGTACGAGAGAAGTAAGAGTTCTTCCCCGAGTGAAACAACTAAATCCTCTTCGCAACTTGGGAGAATCTTATCTTTCATCTTTTCATGGATGTTCATATATACTAGGTTATGAACCAGAAGAAAAGAAGTATAAGGTTTTGATGACACTTTGTATTACAAATGAGTGCACAAGAAATTGGATTTTCACTTTAGGAACAGATAAATCTTGGCGAGAGATTGATCGCATAACTTATTCCCCAGGTAAAAAGGGAATTTGTATTTGTGGAGTTATTTATATATTGGATCGCTGGAATAACTTCGTAGTTGCATTCAATCTTAAGGCTGAAAATTTCAAATTTATCCAGTTGCGGCGTAGTTCAGGTTATTGGAATGGTAATTATGTCTTGAAAGAAGTAAACGGCAAATTAGCCATCTTGGATTGTTCCTATGAGGGTGTGAATTTGCGGATTTTAGGAGACCCAAAGAAAGAGGAGTGGCAGAGTCATAATCGGCAAATTAGCCATCTTGGATTGTTCCTATGAGGGTGTGAATTTGCGGATTTTAGGAGACCCAAAGAAAGAGGAGTGGCAGAGCCATAATATTCATTTTCCTTCCCATCGTGGGAAGAATTTTGGTGATTATAAAATCTGCAGTTGTTGTGATGGTGAGATTCTAGTCTTCTTGATCAGGCTAAATGTTTCGACAAGAGTTCGATCCTGCTATTGTTATGATGTTAGGAAAAATACCTGGAAATATTTGAGAACTTCATCATTTACTATTGATAAAGACCGTATTTATAGTTATGATGATGATGGTATTTACATTTATGTGGAAAGCCTCCTTCCATGGAAAAGAATTTGCAATTTGGTACCAAGTTGAACTTCAACTCCGATCAGTCATGGCAACAAGTGCACAGGGAGATTTAGCTATCCAATAGTAAAGCATATAATTATTTCTCCTGATAAGTTTGACCATCATTAATATTTTTTTATTAATATTTTATATTTATTATATTAATATTTATATTGAAATTTGATTAATCTGAATTTTTATTGTATTTAAATTCAAACTCCTAATTAAAAAAGGATAGTGTACATATCTTCAATTCCTTTAATAGTACATACAATCATCAATATTTTTTGAAAATATAAATAAGGCAAGTACAATCTAAAAAACATTTCAAATAAGGAAAAAGATTATATACAAAAAGTCACAAAATTTTCCTTTTCAATCAAGTTTATACTAAATACTCATTCCTTATCTCCAACAAACAAATATTATCATATTTTTACCAAAAAAGTATAAGATTACGGTACGATTGTTAAGACTCTTTATGATTCATTAATGGGTTAATCGATATCCAATAGTAAAGCATATAATTATTTCTCCTGATAAGTTTGACCATCATTAATATTTTTTTATTAATATTTTATATTTATTATATTAATATTTATATTGAAATTTGATTAATCTGAATTTTTATTGTATTTAAATTCAAACTCCTAATTAAAAAAGGATAGTGTACATATCTTCAATTCCTTTAATAGTACATACAATCATCAATATTTTTTGAAAATATAAATAAGGCAAGTACAATCTAAAAAACATTTCAAATAAGGAAAAAGATTATATACAAAAAGTCACAAAATTTTCCTTTTCAATCAAGTTTATACTAAATACTCATTCCTTATCTCCAACAAACAAATATTATCATATTTTTACCAAAAAAGTATAAGATTACGGTACGATTGTTAAGACTCTTTATGATTCATTAATGGGTTAATCGATATCCAATAGTAAAGCATATAATTATTTCTCCTGATAAGTTTGACCATCATTAATATTTTTTTATTAATATTTTATATTTATTATATTAATATTTATATTGAAATTTGATTAATCTGAATTTTTATTGTATTTAAATTCAAACTCCTAATTAAAAAAGGATAGTGTACATATCTTCAATTCCTTTAATAGTACATACAATCATCAATATTTTTTGAAAATATAAATAAGGCAAGTACAATCTAAAAAACATTTCAAATAAGGAAAAAGATTATATACAAAAAGTCACAAAATTTTCCTTTTCAATCAAGTTTATACTAAATACTCATTCCTTATCTCCAACAAACAAATATTATCATATTTTTACCAAAAAAGTATAAGATTACGGTACGATTGTTAAGACTCTTTATGATTCATTAATGGGTTAATCGATATCCAATAGTAAAGCATATAATTATATTCATATCATTTAGTATTTAAAGTTTTTAACTTAGGTTTTAATTTCATATTTTTTATTTCTTAATGCCTTAAATTCTCGATTATTCTACAATGTGGCAATGCTTAATTGCAACTTGATCATTTGTCTTGACTGGTTTCATCTCAATATCTCCTTGAAGTACCTTCTCCCGTAAGAAGTGATAATGTACCTCCACATGTTTGGTTCGAGCATGAAACACTGGGTTCTCAGCTAGTCGAACTGCTGATAAGTTGTCACAGTGTAATATGACTCCATCTTCAATTAGTTAGTTCAAATCTTTCATTAGTTGAGTTAACCAAGCACACTCTTGTGCCGCAATAGCTCCTGCCCTGTACTCTGCCTCTGTTGTAGAAAGAGAAACTGTAGGTTGTCTCTCACTACACCATGATATAGCTCCCGAGCCTACATTGAACACATAGCCAGTAGTCGAACGACGAGTGTCATGATATCCTGCGTAATCAGCATCACAATACCCATTCACTTTTCACTCTACTCCCTTCTCGTATAAGAGTCCCCAATCAAGTGTTCCTTTGACATATCTCAGGATACGTCTAACTACTTCAAGATGTGGCTTCCTCGGATTTTGCATGAACCTGCTAGCAACGCCAACTGCAAATGCTATATCAGGTCTGGAAAGAGTTAATACGTCTAACTACTTCAAGATGTGGCTTCCTCGGATTTTGCATGAACCTGCTAGCAACGTCAACTGCAACTGTTATATCAGGTCTGGAAAGAGTTAGGTAGATGAGACTACCTACTATCTGTCG
>DF357580.1:12555-57953 GCA_000787875.1 Solanum virginianum
AATTTATATCGTAAAAACTAACTTAAAAGAGATGATTATTCTCATATAACCAATATGCACAACCATAAACAAGGAATTAAGCTGAATATGAGGAATGATCAATGCCTCGTTTTAAAACATACTTTGAAGTGATATAAACATCATAAAATATTATATATATATATATATAACTATGTGAGAGGAGATCATAACGGACATTAAGACTTTGTGAATTACTACATAGAATTCAGATATTGCCTCCACATCAGAGAAGGAGGAGTCTATTTACCAAGATAAAACTAGACCCACCTAGTGAGTGTAATGAACAAGATGCTATATATGTGGATCCACTAGTTAAACCATATTGACACATAATCCTATTGTGACACATAGTTATGAGACTTAAGACTTTATATAAGAATCCTTTAGGTCGAGCTCCCACCTCAAGCCTCATTCGATGCTGAATCAAATTTCACGAAATACTCTAAACATAACAAGTCTAACTATGATGCCATAGGAATTCTCATTTTAATTTTATCATAAACTAATAGTATAATTTAATGTTTAAAAAAAAATCAAGCGTGATTAGGATAGAAAGGTGGCAAGTGCTGTTTTCCAACACTCTAACCCTCTAAAAATATTATTTTCAAACAAAATCAGAAACTAGGTAGACGGTCACCAACACTTTAACCTACCAAATGTTGCTAACCAAAAAAAAGGGGCAAAAAAAAAAAAAATTGGATCACCTAGTAGTTATATAAAACCCAATTATTTTTATAATTTTTCTTAATCAAGAAAATTCTCACAAAATTTTATTAAAAATTAAAAAAAAAAGAAATCACAAAATTTTTAATTTGGGCGGCAATTAAATGCAAAGAGTCAACGTTCCATTTCCCTTTCTAATCTTTTTTCCCTATAAATTCCCTACTTGTTTGTTCCATTTTTCATCATCCCCTTTATAACTTTTCTGCTCCAAAATTCTGAAATGACACTTCCAGTAAAAAATATGGTTTTTCCAATGATTTTACTAAGATTATCAGAATGGTTTCTTTGCAAACTTCTAGCAAATTCATGTTACAAAGCAGCAATGAAAGTTAAAAATTCTGGATTTTTTTTCAAGAATTCGTGTTTTCGATCATCTTATCAAACTCCAATTTACCCCAACATTTCCAAATGTAACAATGTTAGAAAATCAGAAACAGTTGTATGTGACATTCAATCAACATTACTTAGATCTGAATCAATTTTCCCATATTTCATGTTAATAGCCTTTGAAGGTGGCAGTATAATAAGAGCTCTGTTTTTACTTCTTTCAAGTCCTCTGTTATTGGTTCTTGATTTTGAACCTAAATTGAGAGTTATGGTGTTTATAACTTTTTGTGGGATGAAAATTAAGGATGTTGAGAGTGTTGGTAGAGCTGTTTTACCTAAGTTTTTTCTTGAAAATATGAATTTCCATGTTTATAAAGTGATGAAATCAGCAGGGGCAAGAATGGTATTTACAAGTGTTCCTACAGTTATGGTGGAAGGTTTTTTGAAGGAGTATTTGAGTGTTGATTGTGTTAAAGGGACTGAATTGCATTGTGTTGGGAATTATTTTAGTGGATTTGTGTCATCTTCTGGGATTTTGATTAAGCATAGAGCATTGAAGGAAGTTCTTGGTGATAAAAAACCACATATTGGTATTGGAAATTCAAGTCTTCATGATCATTTATTCATCTCTCTTTGCAAGGTATGCTTCTTCTGCTTGCACCACTTCTTTTATTTTTAAATTCGGTGTTTGGACGAAAGTCAGTCTTTCTATCTCATATCTATAAGGTAGTAGTAAGGTCTCTGTATATTTGACCTCACTTGTGGGATCGGATCTTCACCGGATATATTATTGTTATTGTTGATATTCAGTATTTGTTTTGAGGCATGAGTTATTCGATTTGCGTAAGAAATTTCTATTTTAATGGGTAAAATGCTCTCTACTAATTGTGATTTCATATTTATAATCACTTCCTACTCCATGTTTATAACTACTTATCACTCCATGTTAACTTTTGGTGATGTTTGTTTTTTGTGTGATCTATTATTTTAATTTTAAAATTCTCATTTTACTCTTATTCATCGATAGAAGTATAATAATATGAACAGGCTAGAAGCTTTAAGGATATATTTGATATGCATAAGTTGAACTAGAATTTGAAGCTATATGTCCTAAAGTTGCTATCAAATTTATAGTTTGTTTTGATTTATGAGTTCACAATTAAAAAATTATATAGATTTGATGAATTTTTATTATACAAATAGTTAATATTTAATATTGTTGTTCCTTTCCAAAAGTTTAAATTGTTGAGTTTTAAATTAATAATATTTAATATTTAATAAACTTTTAAGATTGATATCCTAGTCGATAGTCTCCCTTTATCGTATAAATATTTCTATTCTTTTAACTTTATGTCCAATCAAACTATATGACGTTACTGATGAAGACAGAGGAAGTCTGAATTTTCCAATCCACCCCACATTTCATATATAGTTTTCCAATAATTAAATACAGTTGCTTTTCTTTGCCAGGTATTTAAGAAAATTTATGTTAATGAAAAAGACCTTCAACTAAATCTGGTCCCAATGTTCTTCAGATGTTTGTAAAGTACTGTTGTACTGACTTGATACCTTCAGATGACATGATTGTCTGCATTTAGTTATTTGAGTATTTCATTTTGCAATAAAAAAAATTAAAATGACATAAAAATGTTAATCTTCAGTGTAATATTAGGTTAGAGGTAGAAGCTTAGAAACAGATTCAGTCGAATTCAGTAGCATTCGCTTAAATAGTGAATCTAATGTTAATAAATTCTTGATTTTGTACGCAACAACAACATAAGGTCTGGGAAGATAAAATGTATATAGACTTTACCACTACCTTGTAGAGATGAAGGGACTGTTTCTGAAGGACAAATTCCTGATTTTGTATAAAGTTGAAATTCTGACTTCGCTCGGACAATAACAAATATATTTTTAATTTATTTGAACAGGAAGCTTATGTGGTGAACAAAGAGGATGAAAAAGCCAATACAAGTTGTTCAATATTACCAAGGGAAAAATACCCAAAGCCATTAGTTTTTCATGATGGAAGGCTTGCATTTCTACCTACACCTTTTGCAACATTAGCCATGTTTATGTGGCTACCAATTGGAATTCTACTAGCCATTTTTAGAATCATAATTGGCACATGTTTACCATACAAAATAGCTGTTTTCTTGGGAAAATTAAGTGGTATAAGGCTAAGAGTTAAAGGTACTGACCCTCCAAGATCACAAAATGGCAAAGGTGTCCTATATGTTTGCACACATAGGACACTTTTGGATCCTGTCTTTCTTAGCACTTCTTTGGGAAAACCTTTAACTGCAGTGACCTATAGTTTAAGCAAAATGTCTGAAATTCTTGCTCCTATAAAAACTGTGAGATTGACAAGATCAAGACAAAAAGATGGAGACACCATGCAAAGATTGCTTAGTGAAGGTAATGTCAAAATTACCCCTATTATTCGTTTTACGTGAAAGTTCTTGACCAGATATGAAAAGTTCGTAACTAATTTCAATTTCAATTTTTCTTGTAGGTGACTTAGTGGTTTGTCCAGAAGGGACTACATGCAGAGAGCCATACCTATTAAGGTTTAGTTCACTATTTGCAGAATTAGCCGATGAGATTGTACCAGTGGCTATGAATACAAATGTTACCATGTTTTATGGTACTACTGCTAGTGGGCTTAAATGTTTGGACCCAATTTTCTTTTTGATGAATCCAAGGCCCAGTTACACTGTTGAAATTTTAGGCAAATTGCCTAAAGAATTGACTTGTGCTGGTGGAAAATCAAGCCATGAAGTGGCTAATTTTATACAAAGACAATTAGGGGCTGCATTGGGATTTGAGTGCACAAATCTTACAAGAAGGGACAAATATTTAATGCTTGCTGGTAATGATGGAGTAGTTGAAGATCAAAATTCAAGAATAAATAACTCTAGTTAAGTTAATTTAATTATGGAGTATATAGGATTAGTTTTTTGTTTAAAAAAAAATTATTTTATCCTTTTTTTGGGGTTATCTTTACTTTATTTAGTAGCACATATAGAAATGTGAGTATATGTTTATCACGCAATTAGTGGTATGTATGTATATTTTTTTTTAAGGATTCTCTTATTTAATTAGTTGAGTAATAATTATTTTTTTGAATATTTATATGTGATCTTTCTAAAATGATATTTAGAAATGGATGATGACATTGGTCTAACATTGAGGAGATATATAGGTATATAGATATATTTTTTCGATCTAAAATAAGTGTCGTTAACAATATTATATATTCGTTAGAATTATTATCCAATGAAATAGCATTACGTATGGAAGTTATTTCAATTTTCATAATTTGTGTCATGTCAATCAAGTGTGTTTAAAAGTTACAAATTATAATATCGTTTAGTGATAGGAATCAGAATTTTCATTAAAAAATTTAAAATATTAAGAAATAATATATGAACTAACAAAAGAGGTTCAATATCTACTTTATATATCTAACAAATAATTTTAAATATGTATAAGCAATTTCTCAACAAAGAGAATTTGAATGATGAAGACTTGTTGAAAATCTATGAATTTTTTGTTTAAGTATGATGAAGACTTGTTGAAAAGATACTATTTAAACCTAAAAAGACACTTAAAAAAACTATATAAGGATCATGTCTCTAAGTAGATGCAACGCCTTTTCATTTCTAACGCATCTCTAAGAGGAAATATCATATTAAGAGCAATATTCAAAACTTAGAAGATCTTACCTTCTTATATCAAGATTCTTATAATAGAACAAGGTTAGTTCCCTTTTCATTAGTATAAATTTAAATCTACGTCTAATGATTTACTTGTAATCTTGAATAAATTATATAAATTTTTCAAATTATGTGAAAACATAAACTAAATGCAAAACTAAGTTTAGATTCCTAGAAAATCAAGAAGACATGAAAAATAAGAAATAGAAAAATAGATAGTGATATGTGGATATCCATTTTAGTGGAAAATGTCCATATTTTATCTATTTTTTAAAAAAAGTAATCACTTATCCAACCATATTAATGAATCAGTTGAGATGATTATTTTTTTAAACCATTTTGGCAGCCCTAACCCTCACTAATATCGACAAGCTATATCCTACAAACTTAATTTCATAATTTCTTCAAAATTACAATTCATTTTTCGAACTTAGGTAAGAGTCAAATTTGATTAAAAATTCTCGATGAAAATTAAATATTACTAAAATATAAAATCAAGTTGCATATAATAATAGACAAGAGCGATTCGAGATTACATCAACAATATGACACGTTCATTGCCTACGTACGTACGACTGAACTAACTAAATAAATAATTAAAACACCCATACCATAATATTTCAAACATTAATGATCGGAAGACGATGCAAAATCATATTTTTTTTCGTTTATTTTTGCTTTTTCCGTATATTAAAATTGCTTTTAACTCATCAATTTTAAATTTAAAAAATATTTTTTCTTATTGTTTATTTTTCTTATTGTTTATATTTATCATTAACTACTCACTCCCAAATCATTTTCGAAACAGTTGGGACTATATAATAATTAATACAAATATCATTATCAAAAATTACAAGGGGATATATATACACCCATTGGGTGCACATGACCATATTATTAGTTATATTACGTTTAGGAGTATGAAACCATAACGTATACGGACTTAAATAATATAACGTTTGACTGCTGAAATTTAGGTCGATGAAGACTATGAGAGACAATAAAATATATCTTTATTGTTCCTGGCATGTTCTCAATAATTAGTTTCAGATGTACAATATATTCGGTCTAATTTCACGAATAAAATTTGAAAAAATTAATGTATATGTAAATCTTATTTTTATCTCGTAAAAATAGAAAGAATAATTATTGGCCCATGCAAGTCCAATGGACCTTCATGTTACTCTCTTTATTCATCTTTACTTGTCTACAATACTAAATATATATGTCTAACAATACTTGTTCATTTTATAAAATTAAAAGTTGATTTTACACTTAGTTTCTAATTTACCCTTATCATTAATTATAATTATTTTCCTATTATATTTTTCAAGACATTGTAGAATTTATTATATTCAAATGGTGATGATTTGATAAAATTATCCCTATGATTTACTGCTTCTTAATTCTTTTGCTAAGTCAATAGTAAATAACTATTATTAAATGGAGGGAGTATTAATTAGCACGAGCTCTAACGTAACCAACTCATCGAGCAAATAAAAGGATAGTAATATACTACAAATATGAATCAAATATTATTCGATAATTTATCATTTTATATTTATTTTACTTTTATTATCAAGTAATAATTATTATTAACATTAAATGATTTATAATAATCAAAAGTGATTAGTAAATTATCATTTTATTTTTTATTCTTAAAAGAATATATCAAATGATACACAAACAAGTAAATATAGATGAATCTGAGGGAATACATGGAATTTGTGATACTGTTCGGCCCACTCTTTATATGCAATAGAACTTCTATCTGTGGGCTGCGGCCGTCCACTAGACTATGGGCTTGCTATTCTGGTCATGGGCTTCTGCAGTTTCTATATGGAGGATTTTTAGAAAAGATCAAATATTTAAAATATAATAAGGCAAAAAATAGCTATAGTTTACTAAAAGTACGATTCATAGCTACATATGATAGGAAAGGGATGAGCGAGATCTAGAGAGGAAGGAGAGAAGCGAGCAAGATCGAAAGAGAGTGGAGAGATTGTATGTGTATATCTGTCAAATAAGTATATATGTGTAAGTGATATACATGTATATTATAAATTTGACAAGCGAGATTGGGAGAGGGAGGAGAGAGGCGAGCGAGATTCAAAGAGGGAGAAGAGAGGCAAGCGAGAGAGGATAGAGAGTGGAGAGAGGAGAATTGTATGTATATATTTGTCGAATTGAATATATATATCTGTCAAATAATTGTATATATGCAATTAGTATAGATATGTATTTGTATATCTGGTAAGAGATTGCAGAGAGAGAGAGGAAGAGAGGAGAGAGAAAATAAAAATAGAACCCTAACTATAGCTATAAATTATAATTTTATCAAACTATAATGGTATAATATAAATAGATATCATATGTTTGTCCAGTTACGCAATTTATCACAACAACAAGTTATTTGCCTAGTTACGTAATTTATCATAACAACTTATAATTTGATAAGATCCAGTTTTACAAAGACTTATTATTAACTACTCTCTAGGTTAAATTGTTTTCCTATAGCTAAATTCAATATATATAACTAATCATTTATTGTGTTATTTTATCAAAAATTGGAGGTTTGTCAACTTTTGTTATTCTCTGATTTTTCTCTTTTAACTTTCCATTAATTAGTTCTAAAGAAGGAAAAAAAATCTTCCTTTTCCTAGTCTTATTGAGTCATCACATACATTTATATAGAATTTTCAGATTAACTTTTAATTTTTTATTGTATGACATAATTTGACAACAAAAATAAAGCACTTATATGCTAATCTGACTTGGTTTATGCCATACAAATTTTAATTTTTATATATTTTTTTTCTATTTTGATTTTCTACTTTAATTAGGATAAAGAAAACTTGATGCTCCATAATCCTTCAAAGCTCTTGTGCATTAATTCAATCAAATATTCTCAATAAACATCCCTAAACTTGATCACTCAACTTTGTATGACTTTATCTTAGCTGCAAACTTTTTTAAGGAAATGCTGGATGCATTGTGTTAAGAAGTTGTTTATTGGATCAAAAAAAGAATGTCAAGAGAAATGAGGAAATACGTAAAGAATTTAACATCAAGAATAATTTTATCTAGAGGAAGAGGAAGAGATTCGTAAAAAGAATGCTTGGACTTTCACGTAATTTTCTAACACTACTATTAGTTCAAGATTTTTGTTATTTTCTGAATTTTTAGGATTAAAACTCTCTAGTTATCCGGATGCTATTTATTTTCTCAAAATTCTATCTTTTTTGTTTATTTTATTAGTATTGTTATTTGCTTTTGATTGATTTATAAATTACGTTTGATATAAATTAAAGCTAGTTTCTATATAAATAGCTATAGTTTAGAGAGTTTTTGGTCAAAAACATTTTTAACTTATGAAAAGTTATTTAAACACACAATTTATTTTATTATATTTTTTAAAATTCTCTATTATTTAAAAAAATTATAAAAATTTCTACTCTCTTCTATTCTCGAATACATCACTCTTATGCGATGTATTGGGACAAGTGTGTCACGTATCGACAATAGTAATGTATCGGAAGACAATGTAACAAGATGTTGAGTGATGTATTTGAAATCAAGACACGATGTATATTGAATAATGTATTCGAAATTGGAAGGCGATATATTAGGATGTTGAGTGATGTATTCAAAATTGGGGCGCGATGAATCAGATCGTTGAGTGATATATCCGAAATTAGAACGATGTATTAGGATATTGAGTGATGTATCCGAAATCGTTAAATTCTAATAAATTTTTGTAATTTAAAAAAGAGTACGGATTAAAATATTTAGCTCTTAAAAATATAAAATTTGTATAAAACTACCTGAAATTATACCTCCAACTTAAACTGTATCCTTAAATTATCCATACAAAAACATAGATACAACCAATTGAGATACACATAATCACATATACACAAACTCATCTCTCCCTATTCTTATTTGCCTCTCTCCTCTTTCGTGATCTCGCATATAAATACACAAATACACATAGTAGAACTGAAACTTCAACATGCATACACATATACACATTATATTACCCTTAAAATAAACCAATGTAAAGGACCTTGTAAAGTACATAGGAATAATTATATTTAACTCAATTCGAAAAGCTAATTTAATGGTGAGGATTGCCCGAAACGAGAACCAATTTTTCCTCCCTACAACCAATGTTGAACTTCATGAGTAAAATTGTAGTTTCTACTGCAGAAATTGAGGATCGCGCAAAATGGATTCTATTTTATTAGCAACTTCTAACAAATGACAATAGTTAAAGAAAATTCAGTAGATAATATAAAGAGTAGATTTGGATTTTTCTCTAGAAAAGTTGAGATCAAAATCAAGTTTAATGAGGATTACTCCTTGTGTCTAAGTTTAATTATGCTAATCTTACTATTAAGTTAATATCCATTAATCTCTTGAAACAAGACTTAGATCAACATATTGACTGTATGTAATTTTTTCTCAAGTAAAATTTGAGAAGGACAGGATATACGCAAATTTAGCCATACCTTTGCAAATAAATTTGAATAAAATTTCTCTAGAGAAAAGTTGTTTGCCTCGCTGATATGACATTACAATTGCTGACATTGTAATGAAGTTGTATTTGTGAATTTTCTCCTTGTAAAACATGAATACAATTATTTAGGTATAATACGTAAATCTATCCTTTAATTTGACTTCAGTTGATATTCATTTCATTAAATTTTGAATGTGCCTATTTGTGAAAAATAGAACAAATAGACGCACTTGTCCAACATGATATAATACATATAGAACGTTGTGCGGAAAATAAAATTGTTATGTGGAATGCCACATAAGAGGAGTGTGTATATATATTCAATTTTGTATAAATTTAGATATCTACTCGTACACATACATATATATATATATATCAGTTGAGGCAAGTTCTCCTTTCTTTCTCCCTTTTGCTTTTCTTATCCTCTTTCTTTTGCTTTAATTTTTTCAGGGTGCTCCCAGTGGGAACTACTTTCTTTTAATCTTTTAACACAATTACCAAGTTAGAATCATGTCTCAACCAGCCTAAAAATATTCATACATTTAAAATTATTTTTTTAAGTATGTATATATATTATATAGTAGACGCTGAATCCTTTTACTTTTTCGTATATTTACTTCTTCACTCACATTGAAAATTCTAGCTCCGCAATTGTTTCTCAGCTCAAACTTGTAGGATATAGCAAAACAAAAAAGCAATGTGTATCATGTTCTTTTATCCACAGACTAACTATTTAGTTCTATATGCTTTTACAAAAACTTATACAAGAAACCTTAGTTTCTAGCTAGCAAGCAGCAACAGTACAAATCCAGCAACATATTCTTCATTTACAGCTCTACACACAACTCTTTTTATCTCCCAAAAAAACAAGATGTCATTTCAGCAAATTGATTTGAAAAAAAACAACAACTTGTTACCAATTTGACATCACTGATCACACCAATTATGTATATCCAGAGCAGTATGTTGTACTCCACAATCGCCAAGAAAAAAAAAATCGGCCTTCAGAGGATGTTACGATAGTCTGCTAGCAGTATCGCGACATAAATTACAATGTGGTGGAAATAGTTTAGGAAGATGTTTGAAGGAACAGCTGCTGAAGTAGAAGGCGTAATTGGTCCAGCGCCAAATACTGTTGAACCACTTGAATTCGTCGTATTCAAAATGGATGCACTTGTGCTGTAATTCACAAGATTAATCAGAATGTCTATTGTGCGATACAAGGTTAATTTGAAAAAAAAAACAATAACATTATTCACCTTGTTGATGGATATTGACATGAGCCACTACCTGCATACAACAAATTTAACGCGAAAAATTAGGATTAATAACATGTAACAGAACAAATTTTTCGATTTGGTTAAAATGGGAATGGTTAGCTTACTAGGATTAGTGTTTGTAGTAACAGCAGCACCAGCAAAATTGCAACTGTTAGGAATTGGATTTTTCTGATAGTAGTTATTGAATGCAAAGGAAGCGTGATCGCGGAGCGTATTGGGGTTATAGCAAGTGCCACCAGGCTGAATGGCAGAGCAATCAGTGCCACCGTAACCACAAGCATAGTCTAAAGCGACCTGAAGGGTGGTCTGCGAGGCCGCTTGGCTAGCGACACACCAACTGCTTGAGCCAGATGAATATGTTGGGGAATTGGTAACGGATGGTGTCAGTACCGGATTGGAAGTGTCGTTGGAGGTCGAATCGGGATCCGAGATTGTTGGATTTAGTACTGGAGTTGTTGTGGTGGGAGTGGTAGTGAGAGGAGTTCCAGTTGGAACTGTTGTTATTGGAGTTGTTATGTCCTTTTGGCTGCTGGAAATTGATTTGGAATTCTGACCTACCAGTCTTGCATGTGCAACATTTGAACCTACAAACAATAATTCTAATATTAATAAATGTAGCAGAATGCGTGCGATCCTGATATAAAGGTTAGCGGACTTGGTTAGATCAGTGTACTGTTGAGAAGTAATAGTCATTACCTGTAATGAAAGCGACATCCAATTTAACTTTTACCAATTGCAATGAAATTTCGGTTCATGTAATTATGACTACTTTTTTACCCTTTATGCTTTTGCATGATCAAAACACGGGAAAAAGAATAGGAACATGTAATTCTTGAACAAGTTGGAGTCTTTAGTTCAAATCTAGATATAGAGTCGCTTTTGCTAGTTTATCGAAACGTGAAACTTTCCATCTCAAAGAACTGAGCATATAGACATCCAAAATTTAAAAGGAAGAGACATTAAATCTCTGATGTTTGAATGAAACAAAGCTCATTGGGGACATAATGAGCAAAGGAAAAAGATGGATACAGAGTCAAAAAAGATGAAATGAATAATCATTACCCTTTTCAAAAAGGGGAAAGTTTCATATCTAGATAATAATTCAAACAGGGAATTAAGATTGAAACTTGGCAAATTCTTCTATGGTTTCAAGAATTATGGCTAAAACAGAAAATTTTAGACAAGAATGTTCTTTAAATTTGGAGATGAAGATGAAGATTGTTACCTGAACAGATAAGCAGACAACAAAGTTGGATATACATGGAAATTCTCCAACTCATTGTCCCAAAATTTCTAGTAACTTGTTTCATCTTCTTCTTGTTCTGTTGTTGTTGTTGTGGTTGTTGTTTCATTCTTTGATGTCATCTCATGTCAAACAAATGAACCATGACAATGTTATTGAAGGCACATGATGTTTTTTTTTGTGTGTGTATATATTATACCAATCTTGATGAGTACTACTAGAGCTATCTCTTTTTCCTTTTGCAGAGGTTGGGATGGTGAGAGAGAAATATTAGGTGAGAGAAGTTGAGTAAAGGGAAGTTTAGACATAACAAGAGGGAGCAATAAGAAAAAGGTACAAAAAAGGGGGGAAGGGGAAGGGGAAGGGGAAGGGGGAAGGAGTAGAAGAAAAGAAAGTTAAAGAAGAGGGAACTTGTTTGGAATTTTAAGCGTGTGTGTGGGGTGGTGGTGGGGTTAGTGATGAAGGTAATGATGATGATGATATGTTCAAATTTTGACTTTTTGATTTGTTGTTTGGTGATTTGGAACTTTATCCTATTTCAATGGGACTAAACATTTAATTGTAGCCACAAGCCAATGATCAATTAGCCATACTTGGTGGAAGGCAAACAAGTGATAGTGATGATGATGCTGATGCTGATGCTTCTATTGCTTTCACTTATTATTGTGTCATGTGCTCTTGTGGTGTTTGTCATTTTGGATGCTAAGATTCAGAATTATTAAATTATTTTTAATGCATTAAATTGTAGTATTTAATGTTTGAACCTGAGATTGTTATGAATATTAGTTGGTGCTTCAATTATTGAATAAGAAATTTTCGAAGAAAGAGTACACTCTGAATTTAACTGAATATGAACATGTAGTTTTCATTAGAGATTCTTCTCCTATATTGAATATAGTCACAATTTGGATTATATCTCCAAAAAAGTCCACTCTTAATTATTTCACATCTCTCTAGTTAAAACATAATTATCTGAAATGAATTCTCCCTTTTATGGCATATTTTGAACCCTTTATAACTAATTATTGATAACTAAGGAGACAAACACTACAAAGAAAGAGTGAACACATCAGCTAAACAACAAATCAAAACCATCCTATTACACATATTGCCTGGTATTTCTGGGTTGGGTTGTTGTAGTGATCATTGAAACATGGCCTACTACATGGTATAGGTATGTAGGCGCGGAGGGTTCGTTCGAACCTCTTTCGACGATAAATTATATCATTTATATATTGTTAAAATAATTTATATATATATAGTAGATATCAAACCCCTTTCGACTAGTTTATATGATTACTTTTTTAAATTTTAAACTCTCTTAATGATAATGCTGACTCCTTTGCCAAGATGTCTTGTCAATTGTTATGTTTTTTTTCCTTAAAGATAAGAGTTAGGAAAAAATAATAATATCTGTTATTTAGGTGATCACATGGTTTCAAATATTGATGTCCCAAAAGTAATTACACAACTGGTACAAAGTTGGTCATATGTTACTTTTATTTTTCCTCTCAGAGTTATCGTAGGTAGAGGCACTTGAATTTTTCTAAACCCCACTGGTTCTTGCTTTCTCACGCATTATATAGGCCCACTTTTTCTAAGGATGCTAACCGACTATCCATAAAATGCACAAACTTTTTAAAAAAACTTGAGCGAATAAGTAAAAATACACTAGTTAATTAGTTAATATAATTATAAATTAAATTAGTTATGGTTCTCGGCAGACATTTAACTATAGTTATAGTTGGAGTTTTGTATAATTTATGCGATTTATACAAACGTTGCGTGCGATTATACAAAAGTTGTATGCGAATCAAATTGTATAGCGAAATATATAAACATTGCGAATTGTATAGCAAATTATATAAATGTTATGCACGAATTGTATAGCGAAATATACGAACGCTATACAAAATTGCGAAATTGTATAGCGAATTATACAAATGTTGTGGACGAATTATATAGTGAAATATACAATTAGCTATACAAAAACTGCGAGTTATATAGCGAATTACACAAAGTAAATGTTGCGCGAATCATACAAATATTGCTATAATTATAGCTATGAAATATAATTACTCAAACTATATCTATGGAACATAATTAAGGTATTTTTAAGTGACTATACGTGAAAATTCCTCAACTTTTTATCATAAGTTACTTTTTTTTTCATTGGATGTTTGGCTCGCATTAAAATTCTAATTAAATTCAGTTTGCGCATTAAAAATTAAGTGGTAAACTTTGTGTTTTTCCTTGAAGAATATGAATATGTGGTCCATCCATTTAAGTTTTTTATAATTAAAAAAGTTAAGTGGTAAACTTTATTTTTTTTCCTTGAAGAATATGAATACGTGGGGTCATACATTTAAGTTTTTACCGTAAAACTCTATGCATTCAAAGGAAAATACAATAAAATTTGCGAACTACAAGATTTTCAAATGTGTAAGAAATGACAAAATCAAGAAATTTTGTATAGCATGGGGACAATATTTTGTTTTGTTACTTCATGGTAATTGACAATTGATGAGTGGTACCATTAAATTCTTGATTGTGAAAGAATTTAATAATAACTCAGTACAACATTATTAATTTCAAAATTTAGAGGTACTCTTTCCCTCTACCCCTGAGGAAAAAAAATCATTCAATGCAAAAAAAAAGAGAAAGAAAAATCCTTTTGTAACATACATTACTTGTAGAATTTGAAGGACTATTCTAAATAGACTTTTGCCATAATTGCGGCTATGTTTGTGGCTTTAATTTATACTCAATAGTAAAAAATATGAATTTTCTAATCTTAAACTAAAGACATATTTTTTTTAATTGAATAATTCTATATATAAATAAAAAGTTAAAATTAAAAATTTATCCAAGAAAATAAGAAAATAAAAATGTCCTCCGTTTAAAAAATAATGATCTGTTTTTTTTTTGGTCTATTTAAAAAAGAATGATCATTTTTTTTGGTAAAATCTTAAATTCAAAAATCTTCTTTATCCTTCTAAATTTTGTGTCAAGTTAAACCAGATTATTCTTTTTTTGACTGAAGAATTAAGATAAATAAATTAAGACGAAAGAATAATTATATTCTTAGGAAGTTTCTTGTAAATTAGAGTGAAAACTGCAAATAGGCAACTGCTACCACAGTAGATTAAACTATTTAAAGTTGATCACAAGAATCTCTTAGAATCCTAGCCTAAGATGGTACTTTTGACCAATTGATTTCAAAGTTCTTAGGGATCTTTTTTTATACTGTATAAATTAAAAAAAAAAAACTACTCTCTTCGTTTAAAAAAAACATATTTTTTTGGTTGCTCTATTTAAAAAAATGATATTTTTGGTAAAATTTTAATGTTAATTTTAGTTATATGTTTAAGGTTACAAGATATTTTAATATATTTAATATAATTTTAATTTTTAGATTATAACATTAAAAAATTATTTTTTCTTTTGAAACTTTATACTAAATCAAACAAGATCATTTTTTAAAAAATAAAAGAAGCGATTAAAAGTATATTTTTAGATTACTTTTATGATGTGCACGTAAAGTGAATTCTTGAGTTGTTTCTTTGGATTTTGATTATTTTAATTTGAACATTTAATGATGACCACAAAATGACTATAGAGTTATAGTGGTTAGTGACTATGGTATAATAATTAATTATAGTAATTAACAATAGCGCCGTTTCTACCACCTTCTTTTTTCACAATTGAAAATGAGGAGGCAAATATTTCGAGGTTTGGGCCAAAAGAAGAAAGGTGAATTTATCATGAAGACTTTTTATGCTTCTTATTTCTTGAAGGTCAATGAAAATGTGAAAATTTGAGGCCATTGTTTGACATTATGCCTCAAAGAGATTCCTTCCACTAAGAAGATTTGCTCATGAGATGCACTGGTGCGAGTATTTTATTATTAATTAGAAGTCTTGAATTTGATTTCTGAGAATTAAAAAAATTTTGTTAAGAGGGTCACCTCCAAATGGGTTCTGCAGTGCGTGATCCAGATTTAATTGAGGCTTCACGAGCTTCAGATACCGAATGAAAAAAAAAAGATTTGCTGAACCGTTTCAAAATAAGTGTCGTCTATGTCAAAATTAATTATGTTTATTAAAAATTAATGCATTTAATAAATTATTTTTATTTAAAAAGTATTTATTTAAAATTAAATATTATTAAAAGATAGAGTTTAAGAATATATTTGGAAAAATATATTCTTTTTGCTTTATTTTAGTTATCATGATAAAGTTTGATACAATCCTTAAAAAAAATGAATTAGAAACATTGTTTGACTAACATATCACTTATAAATACTCCCTCTGTTTTTTTTATTTGTCACTATTTTATTTTTTGAAGTCAATTTGATTAAACTTCAAAGCTAAATTGAAGTAGCTTAATTTGATATTTGAAATGTAAAGTTTAGATAGTTGAAAATTATACGAAAAATACTATAAGTTGCAATCTTTCTCATATTAATATGATGAAAAAATATATCTTAAAATGTTGGTCAAAGTTTATATAGTTTGACCTCGATAAGTGAAATAGTAATAAGTAAAAGTGAATAGAAGAGTAATTAAATTTTTATCTATATATTAGTCGCTTAATTCTAGAATAATTAATGCTAAGGACAAAATTGTAAACATATAATTAATTCTCTTGATTGTCTAAATCTAAATTGATAACTATTTTCAGTATACTTGACAAGTAAAATAGAACGGAGGAAGGAAGTATTTTTTATTTTTTATTTTTGTAGAATTCTAAAGTTGATACTGAGAATATTTTGTTTGTTTGTTAATTAAGATGATAATTGTATATACATTTTCTTCTTATTTTCCCTGTGTTGTAACGACAGATATTTTACACGCATATATATAAATCATATTCAAGGGCGATCCGAAATTATAAGGGCAGAAAAAAAATATTAGTACATGATTTTTTCCACGGATTCTTGAGAAAAAAATTGTACTATAGTTTTTAGAGAATATTTTTAATTTTCTCATATTTAAATAGTTTAAATGTTAGTAAACAATTTTTTTACAAGAACAAGTTCCTTAAAAATGAAAAAAATAAATTTTAAATAAGAAAAACAAGATCTTAGAGCGTGAATAGGGAAGTGCAAGAATTTGAATTATTAATATATTGTTCCAGAAAAGACTAAAAGGTGAAGTATTTCAAATTATTTATTGACGCAAAGAATGTTTCGAAATTATTTTATCCACCTTCTATATTAGATAGTATAATTCAGAGATTAGCTAAAAACTCAAATTTAATGGAAACAAACATATAGTTATCAGTTGATAAATCTAACAAAACCAATATAATGTTCAACCTTTTTTTGCAGTTTGTCTCACTTAATTTCTGCCAAGTAGAGTATAATTAAGGCAGATATTGGTTATATGTTTGTGAAGGCAATCAACATGAAAGGGTAATCTGTTGAGAATTAGGAACTTGATGAATACACTAAAAATACTAATGATTTATACTATTAATTAGCTTTACTTAACTATCTCCTAATCTTTAGTCATTCTTTTTGGTTCTTCAATAAATTTATACCCCAAATCCCCCTACTTAAACAACAGATTCTTAATCCAAATTTATGTATTCTCTTTAATCTTTGTTAATCAAATAGTGGAAATGGCTAGTGTAACCAAAGAGACCATAAGCCAAAATCAAGAAATTGACACAACTGGTAACCATAAGCCTGGAGTTGATGCAAGTGGTCTAATGTTGGCTGCTAAGGTATCCGGGCGCGAGGGGGATTCTGTTAGACGTCCACGTGGCAGGCCAGCTGGCTCCAAGAACAAGCCGAAACCACCAATCATCATCACCAGGGACAGTGCTAACGCCCTGAGAGCGCACGCGATGGAGGTAAACTCGGGGTGTGATGTGAATGAAAGCCTAGTGAATTTCGCGCGTAGAAAGCAGCGTGGTATATGCGTCCTGAGCGCGACAGGGTGTGTGACAAACGTGACGTTGCGCCAACCAGCCACGTCAGGGTCCATTGTGACACTACACGGGCGATTTGAGATCCTATCGATACTCGGATCAGTCCTACCTCCACCTGCCCCACCAGGGGTAACAGGGCTAACAATTTACTTAGCTGGGGCTCAGGGGCAGGTAATAGGTGGGGGCGTAGTGGGTGCACTCATCGCCTCAGGACCTGTCGTGATCATGGCTGCTACGTTCATGAATGCAACGTTTGATCGCTTGCCATTAGACGATGATGATGTTGTTGCATCCGCTGCTGCCCAAAATCAACATTACCAGAAGACTCATCAACGCCATCAGGTCGATGTTCCAGATATGTATGGATTGCCACAGAGTGTAATTACTAATGGTGCTTTGCATCCTGAGGTTTATTCCTGGGCACCTGGAAGAACTTTATCAAAGTCCTAGACTAGTTAAAAGAGTTTGAAGTTGAAAAATAATAATAAAGGAATTATAAAATGTAGACATTTGATATTTTATAGTAGTAGTACTTATTTTTATTAAGTTTAATTCTATTGTAAGCTCTTTAGATGAGAAACAAAATTACAGGGCAAATGTATTTCAACAGTAACAGAGTATTAGATATGTTAACTTTACTATTGTGGCGTGGGCTGGGTGCTCGAGCACCCATTGACCTCGAAATTTTTTTGTATATCTATATAGAAAATATGCAAAATTTGTATAAATATAAAGATAAGCACCTAATGTGCAAGACATCCTATGGGAGGTTCTTACTGCCCTCCTAAGGCTCAAAGCAGGCTGCCAGAGACGAGGGATAGAATCTCACTGGCAATACACCTGTCACATGAGTATTCACAATCTTTAACACTGTTACAAATGTTCTTTCAGTTACATAACTATTTTCATAGGTGATCGGTGAGTCAAAGCTATTGAGTTTTGCCAAACTCGTAAGTAAAAGACTTATATGGAACAGAAACATGTTTTGAGAAAACATAATTCTGTTTTTCTTTGAACTTTCTTATGGAAGTGATACTAGAGATTATAAAAACTTACCAACATGAAACACTAAGTACTTAGGTTTTATCCTAAACAACAGTAACTAGTCTATACATCCTGAGTTTATTTGTTCAGCCTATTACACAGCAACAGAAAATGAAATGGAGAAAAATAAAATTTGATCATAAACAACTAGGAGGAGATTGTCTTCCAAACGAATCACCAATGACATTCATACACGAAGACGTGGCTGGTCCTCCTCGTCCGTGGTATTTCAGGTTGATATTATCAAGCTGCACATTCTTACAGGGCACCAATTTGCTGCATTTTAAGGTGACTGCAACTTTTGAACTAGATGTACCCCATATGTTACTGAATGTCACATTGCTTATTTGTACTTTCGAGTTGTCCTGTCTCTACGCAACATCAACAAACAACATGGTTCAACAATGCAATTGTACATGAATATTTGTTATAAGAAATGTGTTGGTAACGTACCAGGTTGCTGCAAGACGGAGTTGGGCAGTATTGTTGATCAATCAATATCGGATTATGTACATTCTCCATGTAAATATCACCAAAAAATATGTTAGAAGCCACACTAGACAAAGAAGGTGCCCAAGTTTTGATCCTTGCACCATTTTGAGAACCGATAAACGTGCAATTTCTCACTTTTATCCCTGTAACAACTTCTCCAGGGGTTCTACCAAGACTACCAATGCTGATTCCATGTCCAGGTCCACATATAACGTTGGAAATGTCGATGTTTCTGCTTCCAGTAACCATGGCAATACAGTCATCGCCTGTCTGAATAACGGTTCTTGAAATTTTGATGTTGGTTGATAATCCAATGTGAATGCCATCTGTGTTGGGGCTTTCATCTGGAGCTGTCAATCGTACGAAACTTATGTTTACGTTGTCACAGGCAAAGAGGTTTATGTGAGAGTTCTTGCTGTTGATTGATCTCAAATGATGGATTCTTGAATTTGTCACGAAATCGAATCTCATTGTCTAGTTAAGTACATTGGACACAAAAACAACATCAGAGTCTGTGTCAGTTTGAGCGTACCTAGATTATCCTAGTGACTATCTGTTACCTCCAACCAACATATGCAACATCAAATGAGTTCTATATATACAAAAACAAATTGCCTTCATCATTTCTATTATTTCTTTCTCTATGCTACCTTAGAATGTTTTCTCTTGAGTGGAGGATATATCGAAAATAGTCTCTCTATTTTTAAGATACGTGTACAATTTACCTTTATCAAACACTACTTTTGCAAAATTACACTAAGTATGTTGTTGTGTCTTGGTCAAATGAAAGTTCCTTTCACTAATTTAATATTATCAAGTTTCAAAAGGTGTGAAAAATCTATTACTAGTACTTCACCTCATAAACACTTTGGTAATAAGAAACATAATCATTAAATACCATGTTTAGCTTATAATCTTACCTTAAAAAACACTTTTGAAATAAGAAACATAATCATGTAGTAGCATGTTTAGTGGGACTTTAATTTGTAGAATCTCAATTCCAAGATCTTAGTCCTAATTCTTACAAGGTAAACTAAATTTAAGGAGAAAAATGAAATTGATTTAATGACTTCACACTGGTCAAATACTCCAAAATGTCATTTCAATTCCTAATTCTAAGGAGGTCAATTAGAAAGTGTTTGAATAAGCTTATCAATTGGTCAAAACTTATTTTATGAGTTCGGTAAAAAATAAAGTATTTATAAGTTAAAATCAGTCAAAAATCATAAATTAATTATCTCCGACTTATGAATTATCTTATGAGTACTTTTAGTCGAGTCAAGATTTTTACTATTTTATCCTCACTTATTTAATTGTCAAAATACTTTTTCCAAAACAAAACTCCTAATTTTTCTCCTTCCATATCCATCGCTCATCCTTTTCCTTATAAATAAACTTTTAATTCATAACTATTGTAAATTAAAAAAAATTAATCTTATTTACAAAATTAATTTGAACACCTAAAAGTACGTTACAATCAACTAATCCAAACAGACTCTAAAGCTAAAAATCAAAGAACTAAAAATTAATTATACTTCCAAATATTTCAAGAACTACAAGAATACACTTCAATCCATAATCCATCATGATGTCAAGTTTAGCTTGTGAGTATTTTGATTCATCCTTCGTGATAGCAACTAGTTCACACACAAATATCAAACGACTCTTGAAAAATAATTGAGAATGGGGAAAACTAATCAACACTTAAAAGTACGTTACAATCAACTAATTCAAACAAACTCTAGAGCTAAAAATCAAAGAATTAAACATAGCACTTCCAAGAAAAATAATAGTTCTACAAGAATGCATTTCAATTCAAAATCAATCTAACCCGATGCAAACTCCTCCCACGTCGGTTGTGGAAAGAGAAAATGACCGGACAACTTTGGAAAAATAATTGAGAATGGGGAAAACTTACCACAGGAAGAGGCATGCATTTTGGATTTATAGAACAATCATTATATGGCCAAGCAACAGCACCTTGTCCATCCAAATAGCCACCACCTTTAACAACTAGCCTATCTATATAACGAAAACCAATCCAAGTATTTGTATTGAACAATGATCTATGCGTTGGAGCTTTTAAAACACCTTTTATTACAAAAATCATCATTCCTTTACATGGACCCTCAAATGAAACTTCTCTCAATTTATAAGTTCCATGTGGAATATAAACCACACTCCATCCTTTCCATCTACAACCATCCCACCACGCCTTCAGAAATGCCTGTCAACAAATGTCCCAACAAAATTAAATTTTCATCGATACAAACAAGAAAGAAAGTAGGGCTCGAATCCCGATGCGGACCTGACTATTATCTCTCTTCTCATCAGCAACTGCACCATAATCCTTGACATTGAAGTACTTCAATTGTGAATGATAATATTTTGCATTTGCTATACTAAAGAAAACAAGAAAACACACACTAAAAATTGCACAAGGAAATGAAACCATTTTCTTTTTATTTTTTTGATTTGATCTCTAATCTCTATGAAAACTCAAGATTATATATCTAAAATTAATTGGGCTTAAAAATATTTGATTAGTAAAATGATACAGTCAAGGTAACTTTTTTGCTAAATTTAATGTGTTCTCATCTTTTTTGGACTTATTTACCATTTTTGGATTTATGTATGATTACTTACCCATAAAAATGGATTGACCATCAACTCCAGTGGTAATATTGTAAATATCATTAATTCTAATTTTTGGTTTAGGGGTTAATAATATATCCTATTAAGTAATATTATCAAAAAAAAAAAAAAATTTGCACGGACATTTTTAGCATTTAATCTCCAAAGACTTGTTTCTTTAATTTGTTCACCAACATAAATGTGTTCAAAAGGATTTAAGATTTGGGCGAAGAATTCCATTTATTTTTTTGGGGGAAGTTTTATTACTGATTTTTAATAACTAAACTAAGAAGAAAATTATATTTTTATTTTTCTTATTTTGGTAAACAATTTATTTAGTTTCTGAAATGAATCTCTTAATTTATTTACATTTACGATAGAAAATCTTGCTCGACCTTCTGCTTTAGCCTGTGTTTTTTACCCTAGTTGTGTTTATTTTTATAATAATAATAATAGCAACTCAATGTTGTTATTAGTATATTTTTCAGTTAAAATTAGAGGTGACCATGGTAGATAGATATAGAAATTTAAATTTTTTTATACTGAATTTTCGATATTGTGAAGTTTGGTATGGTCTTTGGTTTGCATTTTTTTTTTTTTGATATTAAATATAATATTTGATATTTATAAAAAAAAAATAGTAGATGTTGATGTCATATTGAGGTACATAATTACATATACAATTCATACATACATTGTCTACTCCTTCTATCCCATATTATATGGGCACTTTTCATTTTATACTGTTATTAAGAAATCATTAATACATTATTGCACTTTACCATTTTATCCTTTACTTATATCAATGTAAATTAAATTAAATTAGAAAAAAAATCATTAATACACTAAATAGTGGTGAGATAAAATGGAAAAAGAATAACTAATTCTATCCTAATTTAGTAAGTGCCCATGTAATATGGGATAAATATTTATAAAAAGGTGCTCATATAATATGGGACGGAGATAGTTTAATACTACTACTACCTTCATTCCATTTTAGTTCTAATTATAAGGTTTGACACAATCCTTAAGAAAATTTAATTAGAAATATTATTTGATTAATATATCCCTTATAAATAATTAAATCTTTATCTATATATATGCCTTTTAATTCATGAGTAATTAATGTTAATGCAAAGTTGAAAAAAGATTACTAATTTTCTCTTGATTTTCTAAATTGACAACTACTCCCTCTGTCCATCTTTATTTGTCTCTTATTAATTTGGCACAAAAATTAAGAAATAATAAATGATAGGGGTGATTTTTACCAAATCACTCTTTGAATTTAATAAATACTCTCTCTGTCCCATAATAACTGAATTTGTGAGGTAATGAACACATATTAAGAAAAGCATTCAAAGACAAAATTTACACCATACTTTTCACTATTCCTCTTTGTAAAATCATAAATCTGTAGTGTAATTTATTTCCTAAAAAATATAAAACTTCAATAAATGAAAGGGCAAATATGGAAAAAGTTTCAAACATTTTTTTTTAATTTTGAACAATTTATCTATTTTGAACATTGAAAAAAGTCTTAAAAAATAAATTAATTTGAGACGGAGGGAGTACAATATTTTAAAAAATATAATAGAAAAATGACTATAATTAATGATAAGGATAAATTAGAAATTAAGTGTAAAATTATCTCTTCATTTCATAAATTAGACAAGTATTATTTGACATCCCAAAATAGTATAGTGAACAAGTAAAGATGGATGCAAAGAGTATTTTTGGACAACTATGTTTAGTATATTTGATAACTAAAATGGAATGAACGGAGTAATAAATTTATAAATTAATTATAGTACAAAATTAATTGTTTAGCCATTGAAACTTTGAGTACAATTTAATAAGGTTATAATCTTTAAAATGGGCCAAAGAAGTGGGCTTTAAGCCTCATTGAAGATTGGGCTCCAACACAATTTAGAGCTAACTCCTTGATTGTTTAACCTTTTACAAGCCCATATATCTGAAATTTTCAATGATCGTCTCTTTTTTGGGATAGTTATTTCGTAAATGATATATTTTTTTATTTCTCTCGTAACTTACGAATTTTTTATATCAATATCTAAAAATCACTTTTAAGCAAAATAAAAAATAATAGACAACAGTTAAAATTGTCATACGTTATTACAAAGGTAGTCGATAGTCTAATGTTTCGTACATAAGATTGAGTAATATATGATTAAACATTAAACTATAGGCTAATGATCGTGAAGGATATTTTAATTTGGAATTTAAATGTTAGTCTCAAATGGACATATGTGTAAATCAGGCAAAAACGATTGTCTTAAAAGTGGACAAAAGGAGTGAGCTTTAAGCCTCATTAAAGATTCGACTAGTGTAAGTTGGATCCTTTAACTTTTGGAAAATTACGCGGATAAATAAATATATATTAGTTAATTAGCTAACATAGTTATAGTTTAAATTAGTTAGAGCTCACGGCAAATATGTAGCTGCAGTTACAGTTTGAGTTTTGTATAATTCGCATGATTTATACAAACGTTGTGTGCGATTATATAAAAATTGTGCGCAAATCAAATTTTATAGCGAAATATATAAACACGGTGAATTGTATAGCGAATTATACAAATGTTGTGCACAAACGTGTATAAATGTTGGTCGAATTATACAAATATTGTTATAACTATAGTTAAGAAATATAATTACCCAAACTATAGCTATGCAACATTAAGATATTTTTGAGTGATATTTGCGAAAATTCATCTTTTAATATTTTACAGGTCTATATACGAATTGTTGTAGCATTTTTTATTGAGAAAATTTCATAAATTGCGCCACTAATCATATTAAAAGAAAATTAAAATGATATTTTTTTAAAGAAATTGTCAAGCAATGTAAAGGATTAAATGTCATCACTCCAATATATATAAACTAATAGCACGTGATATAAATACATTGTATAGTGAAAATTAAAGCAAAAATTGCAATATGTTTAGCTGTTTTTTTAATAAAAAAATTTGAATCCAAATTTCTACCTTATAGTTGATAAGAATGAAAAGGTGGAGGCAATTGCACTATCCATCTTGACATGACATTTACTAATTACTAAAAATGTGAAAATTTGATGGAAGTCTTCATGATAATGTCATTGAAGATGTAAAAAATTGACAAAAAGATTTAATTTGAAAAAGTTTCCAACAAAATTAATTTCAGGCAAATTTTGTCAAAAATTCACATTTTCTAGTAGCTTTTAAAATGAATCAAACTTACATCGCAATTCAAGAATGTCCGTAAAACTCGATCAGTTTCTTGAAAATTCACTTTAGATACGAAGTTTTGAATATTAAAAGATGCTCTTCTTATTCCCTAAAAAATGACTAACATCTGAAATCTTAACAATAAACAACAATAACAACATACCAGTGAAATTCTACAAGTGGTATCTAGGGAGAATAAAATGTACGCAAACCTTATCACTACCTCATAAAGATAAACAACCTATTTTTTAAAGACCCTCATCTCAAAAATATCATCTGAAATCTAAATAATAAATTTCTAAATTTCTGATAATTCAAGAAACGATTGAAAAGACGTCCATGGGTCAATTTTTAAAACTTGAAAATTTTCTAAAAACAAAATTTTGAATTTAATTTAAAATTTATGATCAAATAAATATTTGAAGGTAAACTTAGGAAGTTGCCATCTGTTTTTTGGCCTAAAAATGGTACTTCAAATCAAGCTGTTACAATTTGTTTATTTTTTTTTAGAAGAAAGGATGACAGACAACTTAGAATATGACAGGTTCAATGAATTTAATCTTTTAACGTTCTTTTTTTTAATTATTATTTTTATTTTATTTTATTTTTGTCATGAACAATAAGTGGCATACAGAATCTAAGGTTATTGTTGAAGGTCATGCCCTCCTTTGTGGGTCTCCTATAATAGTAGTCCTACGGAAAAAATTATAAAGTGAGTCAAAATTTAAAGAAGTAAAATAAAAAATATATAATAATAGAGTAATTAACAATATTATTTTTTAATATTTATATTCAGAATTTGTATTTTGCTTATTATCTGGTCAAATTTTCAATGTAACATATTACTCTTTTTGTTCTATATTAACTTAATTTGTGAGATAATAAAAATATATTTTAAAAAAATATTGAAGAATATAATCTAAATGATATTTTCCACAGTTATCCTTTCTAAAATCACAAATACAGCTTTGTAAGTAATGTAATTAATTTCCTCGAAAATATAAAACTTCAGCAAAAGAAAGGACAAATATGAAAAAGGTTCAAACATTCATTTTAAATTTTAAACAAATTAATTATTTTAAACAATTAAAAAATTCAAAAATTAAGTTAATATGAAACAGACGGAAGAGAGTATTAACTAATATTCCAATTCCTTTAAATCTTTTGTTTTCCTATATATAAAAAATGTGATCCTCAAAATTTTGAGCCCACATGACATGACATCCAAGAAGACTTCACTACATGATGTTGATGATATCTAATCAATTTTGAATCCTTTTAAATAAAAGTTACATTTTTGAAGAATTCAAAGAGGAAGGCGTGGGGGTGGAGGAGGTGGAGGTGGGGTGGGGGTGGGGTGGAAGGTTACCATATGGATAACCTAATATATACTACCCATGAAAAAGGTCTTATAAATTAGTAACTCATCATTCAAGTTTGACTAGGGTTGCATCATTCAATCAATCATCTTTCATTTGATAGTTGCTTAGAATTATACAAATATAAGTGTGAAAAAATTTATATATTATTTTTAAACAAAAATTAATTATGTATGTAGCTTTATTACATTTGTCATACGTTATCATGTGTAGGTCTAGTCAGATTCGTCGTAACTTATCATGTGTTAAGTAATATAGGATAGGATTTTCATTCCTCCTGCTAAAGCTAGAAAAAAATGAGATCTTTCTTTTCTCCACCCTTCTTTTATTTTACAGGCATATAGTGCGTTCTCGTTTTCAAGGGAAATTCTTAGGGAAATCTAATACAAGGAGGAAGCGTAAGCTAGCTACCTAACTAGAAATATCTTAAGAGAAGAAGGCCTTGAAGGACTGAACCCATATATATGGCAAAATACAGGGATGACTTGTGATTAGGGGTGAAAGACCAACCAAGATCAGATATAGCTGATTTTTCACAAAATCTATTTCAATGGAACGTTTGATGTTGATGGCCCAAAGTAGAACACTCAAGGGGAATTTTTAAAGTGCAAACAAAATATCATATTAGTAATTGTGATAATATTTATACATTGCAAATACATATGCATATATACATATATATTGCAATTAAATATGATATTACTTATGTAAAATATAATACATGAATATCTTAGTTTCTAACGAGCCATTAATCACCTAACATAATAGAAACTAGTTTGTGACTTAAAATTAGTTAGTGTGCTAAGACTTTCACAGTATACACATTTTTTTTTATTTTCTACTCGGTGTTTGGTACCCACATTAGAGCCTGATTATATTTGAATTTGTGCCGTATAGGGCCCCATTTGAGGAAAACACTTCCTATCAAGAATTTTTCTATTCTAAAAACTCAAATTCGAGATCTCTAGTGAAAGGAGAAGCAACACGATACACACTATAACTACTTTGGACATTTTGTATAATTTCACTAAAGATCTTTCAGTTAGCAAAAAGAACTTTAAAAAATGGGGAAACATTTAAAATATTGTTGAACGACTATAATAAATGGATTTTGACTTGGTAAGCCAAAGACTAATTATGTAGAAATTAGACCCACAAGGACAGGTCAATTTGTGCACCAATCCTTTTTTGGTCATAATTAACATATACAATTTAACTAATATGCCATTAAAAATGTCTAATCTTTCCCTTTCATCTTTTTTAAGAATAAAAGAACGATTTATATTCATTGGTGTAGCAGATGAACTGTTTTCTTTTACATTTAATCATCTAACATAAAGTCTTTCTCAAAAATATATCATGATTATTTTACTTGTTTTTGTGGACTAAAATAGAAAAAGCATTATCATGAACGATTTAGTTACACCATCTTTTTTAGAATTTTTGCATGTATGATGTGTTTGGTGATTTTTAAGAAAAAAAATTATTATATTTTTTTTATATATTTTAAATATAATTATATATAATCCAGACAATTACTGTAGAAAGTGGATTGTGGGTGGTGAGGATGAGGGGTGCACTACTAAAAATTACTACTATTTTTTAATTTAAAAATATATAATTATTATTCTCATAGATATTTTGATTAAATCAATAAAAAAGATAGAAAAAAAAATATTTTCATCATGAAAAATTTAAAAGTTTTCGATTTGTTTCGGTGTGAATCTTTTATCCACAATGCATTTTTTACCTAGCTGGCTCGACGAAAATGAGTGACAAAATCACGTTCGATAACATAAATTTTCTACTAATTCTTGGTGGGAAATTTTTTCTTGCTGGTTGGGATGGGGTGAAGATGAGATGTTTTGGAGGCTTGAAAGGACTGTAAAATATCACTTGAAAAATTTATTTTTCTTACTTTTACTTAAAAAAAAATCATTTACTCGTATGTTTTATTAAAAAATCTATTTTTTCTAAATAAATATTTTCCTCTGTACCAAATACATCCAAGGGGAATTTCATGTCAAAATCAAAAGTATGAATATCTTTGAACAAATAATTGTAACAAAGGATGTTCCACGAGATATATACGCAAACATGTGTTGGATGATTTGATTTGATTTGATTATTATCTGTATATTCTTAGGCTGCAAAATTTTAGGCCAAATTATGCATGGTCAAAATGAATGGAGACAAGAAAGACAAGTTTCACAAGGATTTTAAAAAATGAGCTTAATATAAAAAAATTTAAATTGCCAAACATTTATGCAACATTTGACTATATATATTCTTTGTAGAAAATCCAAGAGTATTTTGTTCCACTCTTTAAAAAAAATAAAAGTAGGTGAGCTACGTATGTAGATTTGAGAAACTCTTTACCTAACATGAGAAGTGTTCTCATTATGCAATCTTCAAATATATATATAATAACTATGTATAATAATATTAGAATATAAGCATGGAATTAGGAATTAGGAATAAGAATATTATATTATTCATGATTTGCTCATGTTTCCAAATTAAAAACAAACATGATGTTTAGTTAGAAGATATTCCCTTGAGAAAAATTACGTAGATAAGTAAGCAAATATTAGTTAATTAGCTAATATTGTTATAGTTTGAATTAATTAAAGTTTGCGGCAAACATTTAGGTATAATTACAGTTTGAGTTTTGTATAATTCACGCAATTTACACAAACACTATTTGCGAATTAAATTGTATACCAGAATATACAAACAACACTGTGAATTATATTGCAAATTATACAAACGTTGCGCACAAATTGTATAACGAAATATACAAACGCTATACAAAAACTGCGAATTATACAAATGTTGCGTGAATTATACAAATATTGCGATAACTATAGTTACAAAATGTAATTACCTAAACTATATGAAGTATAATTAAACTTTTTTTATTTGTCGTTTATAAAATTTGTTCCTTTTATCATAACATCTTTCAACTCTTCAATAGTTTCTTTAGCTTTCAAAATAATAATATAAAATTAAATTTTACGTATAATTTATGAAATTATATTGAATATATGGTCGAGTAAACAACTTTTCTAAATAGAAGTCTTTGTCGAAATTGTTGAGTATTATTGCTTTCTTAACCTAATTTTTATAACTTGCTCATTTTTTACTGACACGTGTGCCTATACTATATCCAACTATATATTATAGGACATAAAAGGTCAACAATGTCATGCTCCTATCCTTATATAATTGCATGTGCTCCCTCTTAGCCTTTTTATTTCCACAATTATAATCACGAAAATATATCGGGCCAAATTCAAAATTTATATTTCTTATGAATTTATATAACGATTTTAAATTAATATAATTTAATTTATAATTAGATACTTATAAATATTTTATTAATATATATTAAATTTAAATAAAAATTATTAAATTCATGTAAGCGACGATTCTTCCATTGTAGAAGAAAAGAAGGAAAGTGACTAGGTACCATTTGAATTAGACCATGAAGTCAACATAACGTGTTTGAATTTTTGTAGAATGTGATTCCAATAATGCACAATTTTCTACAAGATTATATTATTTGATTAATTAATTTAGACTAGTTATTTTCTAGTTTCCTTAAATGGTAACATTCTGGAATTATAATGACCTTATATGGCTTAGGTAGCAACAAGTCATTGAGTGTTTAATCAGATAATAATAATTTTTATGGGATTTTTGACTTTCATATGGTTTGATGCAGAGAATGATGCATCAATAATTACATTTTCATGTGATATAATATTTTGTCAATAAGTTAATTTACGTATGTTATTATAAACTATAACGGGTTGTTTTGTTTTTAATTAAAGAACTCGCATTTTAAGCTTTATAAATAAAAAGAAAAATTTGTTAAAAATAATGAATTTTACAATATATGATTCAAACTTAGTCGGAGATACCAAAAAAGAGACGACCTCTTCGAGCGATAAAAATCTAATGACACTATATGTTTATGAAATTCTACAAATTCATGATGATTAGGTAATTTCATAAAATAAATTTTATGTCCAATTAGTGGTGTAAATATTTGTTTAGTTTAGTATAGTACTCCTACTAGTTATGAAAATTTCATATTATAGATGGTCTTATATTTATTTATAAACCTATTTTTTAAGTGGTATTAATTATACACTAATTAAAGTAAAATAGACAAAAAAAATTTAAAATAACATTACTGAAATAAATAAATCGATGAAATTGTGCCTGCTTCGTCTTCGGACTCACTTTTATATGATAATAAAAAATACGAATTTTTCAATCCCAAGAAATTAGAAAAAGGAGACACGCGTGAGCAGAATGTAAAATCATTAGGAATTTACAATTTTTTTAGAAAAATATAATGACAAATAGGTTCTATTAGTTTAGGGTAGGTTTAAAAGTAGTTCTTAGATATATATTTTAAGCAAATTTGGTCCTTTAAAATTTGTCAACTATGAGGATATTTTATTTTCGTTCAATATTTATAAAGGAGAAATTATGTAATTAGGCAAACATATGGTATATATTTATATTATATCAATATAGTTTAAAAAAATTATAATTTATAGCTATAGTTATGATTTTATTGGTATTTTCTCTCTCCTCTCCTCCTCATCTTGTCTCTCTCTCTTTCTGCAATTTCTTGTCAGATATACAAATACATATGTATATCAGTTGCATATATATAATTATTTGACAAATATACATATTCAATTCAATAGATATACATATACAATTCGCCTCTCTCCACTCTACCCCTCTCTCGCTCACATCTCTTCTTCCTCTCTCGATTTCGCTCGCCTCTCTCCTCCCTCTCCCGATCTCACTTGCTAGATATACTAATACATTTGTATATTAGTTACACATATACAATTATTTGGCAGATATATACATATAATTTGGCAAATATACATATACAATTCACTTTTCTCCTCCCTCTTTCGATCTCTCTCGCCTCTCTCCTATAATATGTAGTTACAAATCGTAATTTTAGCAAATTATAACTATTTTACCTTATTATATTTCAATTATTTGCTCTTTTTGAAAAATCCTCATTTATAAACCTTGGAAATTAGATTTAACGAAAATTGTTCAAAAAAGGAGAAATTAATGAAAACTCATATTTAGAGATGTGATTTTTGCAATTTTGCTAAAAAAAAAATTTGGTTTAATTTTGGTATCTAAAACAGTTTTACGTGTTGAATTTTTTATATTCTGATGAAACTATGTTGATATTTCAGATTAGATCCCTTTTTTTTTTTAATTCCCAATCATGCAAAATTTGTTAAATATATGGGACCGAATATCTCACTTTTGAAAAATGTTAAGAACCAAAATTGCTTATTGTTGTACTTCATCTATGAACAATAATTGTCCACTACTAATTTGGTACATATTTTAAGAAATAATAAATTATAGGCGTAATATTACCATATTACCTTCTTAATATAATAAATTTAATGTTTTAGAAAATATATTAGATATTAAATAGCAAGAGTAAAATGAATATAAATGAGTAAATAATTTATTAATTTTCAAAACTGAACAAATATTATTGGATATCTATTTCTAATATAGTGGACAAGTAAAATGGACGGAGAAAGTAATATTTAAGGTGCTATTTATAACATAGAACCATATTTATTGTTTTCTCATTTTTAGATATTTTTTCTCCTTTTTGTATATATTCACGTTGAATCCTTCGTACTAATCCATATTCGTATCATGTAAGATTCATTTTTTTAAAAATGAACCCTAATAAAAAAAATCATACTCATGAGATCAAACTCGAAAACAAAAATTTATCATTAAAGATAAAGAGGAATCTTATCTATTTCGCGATAATCCTTCTAGGTCATTTTCAGAATATGAAGATAGTACTAACTTTATTGAATATTAGCAGAAGCAATAATGATAGTGTGAAAGAAGCAGGAATATAAACAATTGAAAACGTAAGAAAGAAGGAATGTATAGAATATAACATTAGTATTTAATTCACATAATTAATTACGAAAAATTGATAGGACCAAACAATTCACCTTACTTGGAAATTAAATATCTTGAGCTTATAATTAAAAAACCAAATTACATGGACGCAGAGAACTCATCAAAAAATAGCATCTTCATTTAATATAAATGGTTAATAATCCCACATGCTAATAACTAAAATAATACCATATATTCTAAGTATTTCCATCAGCCCATCTCCTCCAAATTATGGCACGTAACATGGAGAAAAAAAATCGCAATTCAGTATACAGAGCATCCCAGTTAGTTGGTAACCTAAACTTTCACCTTATTGGCGAAGGTTCGATTCTCCACATTGTAATCTCCTCTCTTTTTTCCCTTCCTCTACCCTAATTTTTTTTAAAAAAAAAAAAATTATACCAAGCATCCTTGTTCATATAGGATCCGAGGAAGAGTCTCAACATTCAAGAAATGTGACATAGACAATCTATTCAGGTCCGAACCCATGACATATAGATCGATCATATCACACAGAGACAATTTTATCTACTGATCTAAGAATGTTGATACATACGTAAAGGTACAAGACTATATATGGTTCTAGTTAGCTACACAATTTTAATTACATAAGAATAAAACATCATCATAATTAATTAAATTACCACTCCAATAATACATAAGTCATAGAATTCCATTAAATGTCCCATACTTAACTAAATGTTCATGGCTCTCTTTTGTGGATCAATGAAGCAACCATATCTTGAAATAGTCCATATTGATAATCAGGACCTAATTGGGGCTGTTGTTGATGATAATTATTATTATAGAAGGAATTATTAATAGGTAGATTTGGATTATTGAAGAGTTGTTGTTCATTTGGATTATGATGAAATAGTTGTTGTGAAGAGGATAAAAAGGATGGAGCTAATAAAGAAGCAGCAGCATTTCCTCTAAGGGTGGCTGGACAATGATGGTTATGTTGTCCTTCATATGTAGTTATCACGATTGATGGGTCTTCATATGATCTTTCCACACGTTTCTTCACACTGCACTTTTGACTTGTGCACCTATAATAACTCCTACAACAATAAGTGCAGACGTGCAGAATCAGAATTTAAAGTTTATAGATTCAGAAATTCTAAATCGCCAAAGTATTTCGATTCTAAAGTAATCATAATAGTATAAAGTTTGAGCCAAAGATAGTGTGTCCGGCCGATCGCCAGTGGCGGAGCAACATAGTACTCACGAGATTCATCCAAACCCCTTTGATAAAAAAAAATAACTTTCTATGTATATAGAATAGATGTCGAACCCCCTTTGATTAGTTTGTGCGTCTACTTCTTAAAATTTTGAACCCCCTTAAAGAAAATCCTGGATCCACCATTGTCGATTGCCCTTGATAATAACCGTCAATCACAAATATATTTTATCAGAGAGTTTCTATATTATACATACTATCGATCAGTATAAATAAATTTTTCTATGAACATATTATATCATCTTTATCTATATATCATAATATAGATCGATCTTGATAATAACCATCAATCACAAATATATTTTCTTAGAGAGTTACTATGTTATATATAAATAAATTTTTATACCAACATATTGTATCATCTTTATCCATAATCGCCCTCGATAATAATCACAGAGTTTCTATATTATATATATTATCAGTGTAAATAAGTTTTTATATCAACATACTATATCATCTTTATCTATATATTATAACATGTAAAATATCACATATTTTAAAGAGACTTACTTGTAACTACATCCCTTGACTGACTTAATAATGTAAAACACAGTGTATATAATTTTAACCACTCATATTTCCATTATATTGATTGCGTGAAACAAGCTTTTTGTTTCCTTAAATATCTAATCACCTCATTATTGTAAACCCAAAACTAAGATTAGATGATATGAAAGAATTTGATCGACTTATATACACAAATAATTTTAAGAATTTTTACGCAAGCAGTATATTTTAACATGTTATAACAGAGTACTATAAGTTGTTCTCTTTATCTATATTACTAGTCTTGTAGCTTTTATGAACAATTACTTGTAGTTATCCTTCAAATGAGTTGATAGTGATATAATAATACAGTATATAGAAGTTAAACTTGTTTAGAAATTAACAAAATATATATTTGCATTTATGATATGTATGTATTCTTAAAGTGCAATTTACCTATGATATTAATGAAGTTAAAGTTTGAGCAGTGCAAAGACTAAACAAACTTGCTCATTTATTATATACTAGCTAATCCATTAAGATTATGAAAAATAGAGATGAAAATGAAAGCAACTTTGAAGCAATATTCAGTATTAGTACTATTAATTAAGCAAATTTGTGGAGTATAACATGCTATAGAAACTTATTGATACATTTTTAATACTAATTTTGGAAAATTGTGTTGATTCTAGAGAAAATATACCTTGGAAAAGGACTGTTTTTCACTGCCTTTTGTCCATATTTCCTCCATCTATAGCCATCTTCAAGATTATCAATCTCACTCTTGGTCATAAATGCAAATCTTGGTTCCTTTTGCTTCTTTTCTCCTTTCTTCTTTGGCAATTTGCCCCTAAAATAATTAGCACAAATGAGATCTAAGAAAGATAAAATGTACACAGACCTTAGCACAAAAAAAAAAGATATTCCATCTCAACGTTAAACAACATTATGCATGTACAAGATTTCAAAATAAACTAAATACAAGTCAAATTGTAGGAATAGTAGTGGATCAATAAAATTAGGTAGTTTTTGTGTTGATTTTTGTTTTAGTTGTCATTAATTTGATATATTTGGACTTAGGATCTGTCAAAAATAGTCTGATCTCTATCTCCACGAGGTAGGTATAAGTTTACATACACCCTACCTCTCCCTAATTCCACTCATGGAGTTACAATGATTATATTATTATTATTTGTATAAATAAAATTAGGGTTTTCCTTGACTTACATAGCACAAAAAAGGGGGAAGAAGACTTAACTAAGGAAAGGATACATTTTAGATATATTTATTTTTGAAATCAATAGAAGAAGAATAAGCTTGCAACTAAGAAGAAAAGTCTAGCCAATTAAGAATCTATTAAATTAAGACCATAGTGGTCAATAACCTAATCTATTAAGAAAAAAAAATAGAAGCTTCCTCACAATTTAAAGATGTGGCTATATTTTATACTAGTACAATAGGACCAAAGAAAAAAAATGACTTACACTTTCTTAGACTTATCATCATCATCATCATCTCCATCTTCATTTTTCTTGATTTTTAAAGAATCTTCTTCATGACATCCACCAGCCTCACTATTAGAAGATGAAGAGATTAAAGAATTAGGTGTCAATGGAATTTGATGATCTTTTCTAGAAGATTCTTGATGATGGTGATGATCTATTGATGGTGGTGGACAAACAACTTCAGAAGATGATGAACAATTATTATTCATCCCAAAAGCACTTGATAAAGAGTTGTAATGATCCATTGACCCCCCATGTAAACACTCTGTGAGACTACTCATATAAGATAATGAAGGATAATCAAAATCTTGATGAGGGTTTTGTGTGTTGTTATAAGTTGAGGGATTTTCACCAAAGAAAGGAAATGCATAATCTTGATGAAAAGGGTTGTTATTAGACATGAAGAAAAAAAGTTCTTTTCTTTGTAATTGGGATCTAAAACAAAAGGGCAAGAACCAAAAAGAAGGATTCTTGAATTTGTGCAATATGAGTTACAAGAGCTAAATTTTTTTTCCTTTTCTTGGGAGTTGGGAAGTGTGTATGTTTTACTATAGGTTGGAGAGGAAAAAGAGAAAGTAACTTGTTAGGGAAATAGAAATGAATGGTTCTTGCTCAACAAGAATAAAGGGATATGAGGTACACAACAAGCTATATAGGGTGTAATTAACAAATGACCATAAAGCCCACTTATGTGTGTGTACTAAGGTTGGAGACTTTATGGATTACCTTTAATGAAACATATTATACTTTAATCAAAGTGTATTCCATTTGGTACATGTATAGTTGAATAGGATCACAACTTTTTGTCATCATCTTACAATTTGATGTTTATATATATAAAAATAGACACTTTTTGTCCTTTTTTCCAAGTATGAATGTGATATACTTCCTCACCGTTCACTTTTACATGTCACTATTTCGTTTTTCGAGATCGAATTGACTAAACTTCAAGCTAAATTGAAGTAGCTAAATTTGATATTTGAAATAAAAAATTTTAAATGGTTGAAAACTATACAAAAATTGTTATAAGTTGCAACCCTTCTAGTATTAATATGATAAAAAAAAATACATCTTAAAATGTTGGTGATCAAAGTTCATATAGTTGATCTCGATAAGTGAAATGCTGACAAGTAAAAGTAAACGGTGAGAATATATAATAATAAGATTGCGGTCTTGCGGAATTAAAAAAATAATGTTATTAAAAATAAAATTGCTATATACACCAAAAAATAAGAGTCTAACTTAAAAAAATAATTTGTTAGATGAAATATTTCATTAGTATTTTCTAATTTGTTTTTAATCAATGAATAAACAATTGGAACATAGTAATCGCCTTAATTTGAGGAGTATCACTATTAGGCCCAATTGGTCATATTGGTTGCATTTCTTGGGTCCATGCCACCTTTCTAAGTCCTACTTGTATTGATAGACCTACTTTGATATCAAAATTATACAATAACAATAATAACATACTCAGTAAAATTTCACAAGTGGAGTATGGGGTGGAGTGTTGGCCTATCAAAAATGCACATGTTCAGAAGATGCATGTTGCAGATATCAAAATTATAGATTAATTGAAAATTAAAGTTTAAGCTAAACGATTAATTTATTAGATGGGAGAATCTATTTACTTATAAAATTTATTAGTATTTCTATTTTTAATAAAACAAGTACAATTGGCACATAATCAAAATAGACATCAATTAGTTGTCATGAGTTTTCTTTTGAATTGTTCCAAAATTGTCATGAGTTTTCTTTTGAATTGTTCCAAAATTGTACTTACTACTTTATTGTTCAACTTGCCATAGTCGTATTTGATTAATTTCAGTAATAAAATTTTAGTAGCTTAGTTGGTTAATCGTCTGAATTTTCATCTTCTTGATAAAGATTTGATTCTCTACTTTGTAAGACGCTCCCTCGTTTTCTTTTGCCCTACTCCATTTTTCATCTTATTTTTTAAGAAAATTTATTAATAAATAAGGTTTTAAATTATGATTTAATTAGTTCTAGTGGGATTAGGTCACGAGAATTTCCCTTGTGAATCCGTTATGTAATCTCACTAAAAAAATTATGTTTTCAATAGGGAGGCTGGTCTAAAATTAAGTTAATTATTACTATACTGGTCCAAAATAAGTTAATTAGTACACTCTTCCAAAATGAGTTAGTTTACTAAATAGAAAATTACTAATACATGAAATAGTCGAGTTCGCCCTTTTGTTATTGTTACTTGTTAGTCCATAAGGGCAAAATCGAATCACTTTTATAACGACGAGAATAAAAACGAACCATTTTTCTAAAAAATGGGAAGTAAAATTATTTTAATCCACATAGTCCAAAGTATTTTAAAGAGAATTTTCACATATAGCCACTTAAAATTTTTTTAATTATGTTTCATATCTATAGTTTAGGTAATTACATTTTCTAACTATAGTTATCGCACAACGTTTATACAAATCGAGCGAATTATACAAAATTTAAACTATAATTATAGTTAGATATTTGTTGTGAATTATAATTAATTTAAATTATAATTATATTAGTTAATTAATTAGTATATATTTATTTATCCGCATAATTTTTTCTATTTTTAACTCTTCACTCTTTGTATATTCTAGAATTTTGACTATAGAAATTATGACTTATTCCAATTTCTATATATACTCTACCTTTTATTTTAAAATAATTAAATGTCATTTTCAAAAACCTTCCAAAGTTGCACTAGAAATGAATACTTTACTGTTATAGATATTTATATGATCCAATGATTTTTAATTTTTATATTTTGGAACAAGAAAAACGTAGCAAAGTGTGTAAATCAAGTGAAATGATAGGATTCCACCTAATATTTTTGGTATAATTTGAATAAAAATAAAATAATAATAAATGAAAGGAAATAAAGATGCCGACGTGGAAGTAGTGGTCAAACTCAACGCCTCCGGAATTACGGTCTGTTTGGCTGGAAAGTTATCAATCAATTTTCCTCACACGTGTCACGAAACGGGCACCGCCATTTGACCATACAAGACAAACACAATTGTCACGTGCGACGATTTTTCGTTTTACACGCCATATGTCCAAGAATACTGCATTTAGTACTACTTAAAAATAATTATTTCGTATCAAAATAATTGCATTACTTTATTATATAATATAATAATATATTTTTAAAATGTACAATATATAGTTTGATGATAAATTTTGATTCTTTTATTTCAACTTATTTATCTGATTTTGATATTGAATTTAATAAAGTAAATAAAATTCTTGAATCTTGTGATTTAATTTTAAATTAACAATATACCATATCAAGAATGTGTCATTTAATCCAGTTCCTCATGTTCACTTTTACTTGTTATTATTTCATTGTTCGAGTTTCAATTAATTAAACTTTAAAGTTAAATTGAAATAGCTAAATTTAATATTTGAAATATAAAATTCAGATGGTTGAAAACTATAGAGAAAATGCTATAAATTGTAGTCCTTCTCCTAATAATACGATGAAAAAAATTATCTTAAAATATTGGTTAAAGTTCATATAGTTTAACTTCAATAAGTGAAATATTAACAAGTAAAAATAAACGGAGGGAGTACTTTCTCCGTCTCATTTCACATGACACTTTTTGACAATTACTCTTAAAACTTATGATCTAAACAATTCTTAAATATTTATGTAATTGAAAATTATTTCATTACAGATTATATGAGAATTTTAAAGTTATATTATTTCTAATACAATATTCACATAAAATAAAATGAAAAAACTCTTTTATTTTTCATTCTTATTTCCATCCATAAAAATAAATACTATGATTCGTGTTATGTGCCTGCCGTAAGATGAACGTACTAAATGGGAAACTTTTTCATTTTAGTTTAAACATCCTAAACTATCACTTTCTCCTTCAAGATGTAATTTTAATTTATGACAACGAAATTATTAAAAAAAATTGAAAAAAATTCTAATATCAAGTTGAAGTAAATTATTATTTTTGATATGGAGAGAGTAGAAAAGTTCAGTTTTCTACGTTATGTACCCTGTTGATAGATTCTCCACGTCATCCCGAACTTTGCGGCGTGCTTCCATGATGTTAATACAAGTATTTTATTATTTATTTTATTTAAATAATCAAATAGTAGTCTTAAAATATTAAATATAAAAATTTATAAAATATTTTTATGAATCTCATTTAATAAAAAAAAAAAAGCAGATAACTCGAACATGCAAGTCGATGAAGAATCGTCTGCTAAATCTTCACCCAACTCTCTCTAAGAGATAAGAATTACATTATAAAAATCTCACCAATAAAGTTCTTAGAAATTAGCTTGTGCTACGACATACAAATATAAACTTATGAATTTAATTTAATATTTAAATATATAATTTAAAATTGTGATTTGAGAATATGTAATCCTTCAAAAAGCATGATATTTTCACAATTTCTTGAGTTTTCATGTCTATAAGAAAAAAAATACAACTTAAAACTCTAAGAACATGTACAAATAAAACTTCATTTTCAAGTTAATATGATTTCATATCTCATATTCAAATAAATCCTTAAATTTCATTTCCAAGAGAATATTTTTTTATCCATTCAAAATCTATATCCAAGATCTAAATACGTCAATTTTTTCATAAGTACCTAAGGTTTTTTTTTTTTAAATGTATATATTAAACTAAATTTTTGGGCCGTAACACTCTTTAACTTTATTTTTTCCAGACAGTTACATTACATTATTGCCTATATATACGGAGAAAAAGCAGATTATACAAATATTTAATCCTGACTTTATTCCTTAGGGAATGGAAAAGATGCACACGTTGTCTCTCACATTCATCACTTTTCGTTAAAAAAAAATGATTCATGTTCTCCCCATGCAAACCCATGTTGATAATTCTTCATGATAAAATAAAGACGGATTTAAAATTTGGAATTCAATAGGTTTAAAAGGAGACTTAATTACAAGATGAAATACGGAAAATTGGAAAAGTATATATTTTTAGACCCAATTTTATCTCTATGTGTCAACTTTTATTTTTACCCAAAAATATCAACCATTATTTACCATGCCCAAAAAATATTAAAAATAAAAATAAAGGCTAAGAATGTGACGTAAAGGCTAAAAAAATGACATAAAATTTGATAAAAATGTAAATATTTTTAGAGGTTGACGCATGGAAGTAAAAATTGGGTCTAAAAATGTATATTCTTACGATTTTCCCGATGAAATATAAGTAATTTATTCATGTGTGTATGTGAATTAATTCGACCAAATTAAAATAAAAGATTATGTTAGAAGCTTTAATTAACTTGAGCAACTTGCTTGATTAAACCCCTTTATTAGCTTTTTTCTGGTTTTTGGTTTCGTCTTGTTAACTTCCATTTATTTACTGCTTCCCCCTTTTTGTCATAATTTCTTTTTATATGAACTTTAACTATGATTTTAACCTATATAATTTTTTCCTCAATCGAGCCACAAGGACATTAAAATTCTATTTCGATAAGATTTGATCTGAATCATAATTTGGAGTTAAGTTGATTTAGTGAGAGCGATCATACATTAGCTAGAACATACATCGAATTTCGCTCCAGTTCCTTTTCTAAGTGACACACTTTTCATCGTATTGACGTGAAAGTTGCAAATTATATAATTTTATATAGTTTTTAAATATACAACAACAATAACATATTCAGTGAAATCACACATATAAGGTTCGTAGACTTCACCACTACCTTATGAAGGTAGAGAATCTGTTTTCAATAATTTTTAAGTATCTAAAGTTTTTTTAATTTTAAGATATTAAATTAATATAATATAATAACAAAAGAAATATTAGATTTTTTTTATGAGATATATAATAAATATTGAATTTTATTTGATTTTTTCATAAATTTACTTATTCGTAATTTGAAGATTTGGCTCCGTCAAGGAAGAAAAGTAAAACAAGAATATTTGCCTGCAAGAAAAAGAAAGACTACAAATTTTTGTAGTATAAACGTATAAGGTGATTTTAATTTATTTTATTTATTTAAAAATAAATAAAGAATTATAGGAGAGGACAAAAAAAGAAAAGCAGAAGATTTAAAAAAACACAGCTAGGATTGAACTGGTGAATATAGTTGTAAATTTCGTAGTATTCATTAAGCAATGATCACGAAGAAAATAATTGAGCTAAAATCGTTCAAAAATATTCTCAATAATTTTAGGTATGAATTTATATTTTTTCAAACATTGTTAAAATATCACATGTGCCTCATATGAAATTTTGTTTTTTAACTATCAATAATGCGATATCTTATTCGAACATAATGCATGTTTTTTATGTTTTCTTTTCATAATAAGTTTTTATGAAGTCTCATATTTACTTTAGAATATGTTTATAGTGAATAGCAAATTTTAAAGTTTTCAAATTCCAAAATCTCAAATAAATGACAATTTAATTATTTTTAACAACTGATTTTTCAACGCAAGGAACAATGTTAATTTGTCAGCATCAAGAAGCTGGTTAACGTTGTCAAACTTACTTTAATTCCGTATATTGCTGACAAAAACTTGTGAGAATTGACTTTGTGATTTGAAGTTTTGTAAAGAGAAAATATATATGTAGTTTGTCATTTAATTTAAACATACATAGTACCATTTCTCAATTAATTAGATGCATTGCCAATTTTTCAAACAATTTTGTATTAATCAAATCTCAAAAGTTACAACTCAAGCCTTCTTCACAAAATTAGAAAAATAACGTTTACTGGCCACTTTTCGATCTTGTAATCCAAAAAACGATAGTCAATATAGCAAAGTTTCAAATTTTAGCTATAAACATCATAACATGAATATCGCTTGAAAAATGATTGCTTGTGAATTCTACTATGAGCGGCAAATCACTGTACTCCCTCTATTCCAAAATAATTGAATCGTTGAAATATGACATACATTTTAAGGGGGGAAAACAAGAAATTAATTAGTTATATTTTTTCAACTTTGCCCTTTTCAAACTCCAAAACATTAGTAATGATCATTAATTATTACGTCAACAAAAGATTAATTAATGAAGGGTAAAATTAGGAAAAAAAATTGAGACGAGGGTCTTTCAGAAACAGTCTTTCCATCTCTATGAGGTAGTGGTAAGGTTTGCGTACATTTTACCCTCCTCAGGCCCCACTTGTTGGATTCCACTGGGTATGTTGTTGTAAAATTAAAAAAAAATTAACAACTATCTTGAATAGTGAACAATTCAATTATTTAAACACTAAAACATACTTGAACAATTCGACTATTTTGAAATAAAGGGAGCACCTTTTCGCACGCATGTAACGGAATAGTACGTACTATAGTATTATTAAAGATTTTATTTTTGGGCTGTATTGTCCGTAGGAATGTCCCACAGCCACAAGGACAAAATGTTGCTAAAGCAAATACATAATCAGCTACATGTGCTTAACTCTTTTCTTTCTCAATCATTGTGAATCAAAGATATTATTTGTGGATATAACTTAAAGAAAAATTTCTGCCTATGGATTGATTTACTCAAAAAGAGGGGACCAACTAAGAGAAAAACAAATATACTAGCTTCACTTGTACAAAAGACCATCTTTCATTAATCTATTCAAAAAGTGATGTAATTTATGATACAACTACATATCCAGTAGAATCCCACAAGTGAGGTTTAAATAAATAAAATGTATGCAGATTTTATCACTACCTCATAGAGATAGAAAAACTGTTTTGAGGAGACCTTCGTCAAAAAGTAATGTAATTTATGATCATAATTGAAAAGTTGGTTTGATTTAGTACAATGAGAAAAATAAACCATGTGTAAACATTTTAGATTACCTTGAATTTTTACCAAAAAAGGATAATAACTTTCACTAACTATGGACAAAAGCAATCTTCCATTGGTGCATTGGCCAACTTACATGCATCACAACTAATTTCACTAGTACTTACAACTACAGGTTAGACAGATTTCACTAGTACTTACAACTACAGGTTAGACAGATGGAAAGAATTCATCTAGTACTTTTTACCTGACAATTAAAAGGTTGGTTTCCATCTAGGCTAGCGAGCTTGAAAGAAGTACACATAATACCTTAAGCAAATCCAAGTTTAAGAAGAACTAACACAAGCTCACATGATACGCACATTTTTGGGCTTGATCAAATTGTATTTGGAAAGGAAAATAACACATAATCCTTGAGACATATCTGTACATCAACAATACTCTCTACTCTCTCTCTCTCTCTCTACTAGTATGACATAGCAATAGTCCTCATTTCCATGCAACTACCTGCCAACAGAAGCACTGAAAGAAGAGCCCAATGCTTCAATTACCATTCTGTCCACATTCTCTGCAGAGAATCGATTGGGGGTTAATAAGAAGCAATTATACATTCCACTTGGAGTCATGTGCCTGTTTGTCAGAGTCCCTATCCAAGAATTGTATCAGATGTATTGCTATCTGCTCTCCCCACCTTGCTTTCCACATCAGCTGAGCTGCTGCAACTTTCCTTTACTGATTCTATTTCCATGCTAGCTGTTCTACTTCTCCTGTGTCGTCGATCCTGTAAGAACATCAAACAATGGTTTCATACATATTCCGCTCTTTGTAAAAGATCAAGAAAGGTTTTCTATAACTACCCTTTGGAAGAAACAGAAAACATAGAATGCAATGTCCAACCATGGGTCTAAAAAGCATTCATGTGGTCGAGTCCGTTTGAAATGAGCTAGAAAGAGTTGACAGACGATGGAATTCATGTCGCGGACCTCAACTTTGGTTGGAGTTGAGGTATAGTTGTTTCTGGATATCAAAGTACTCAAGCATCTAGAAAGCACTAAACAAATGTTACTATGCCTAGTGATTCGGATGAAAAGATAAAATTTGGACATAGTGCAGAGTGAGAGGTATCATGCAACCTTTTTGAGGTTATGTCAGCAGTTCACATGGAACAAATGTTTGGAATATGAAATTGTAAACTGCTCCTTTATGGATGAGGCAGAGCTAGAACAATCTTAAGGATTTCATATGAAAAAATGTTTGGAATACTATATGTAACTTGAAAACATTCAAAGGAGTTTGGTTCATGAAGGAAGCTTTAGTTGTAGCCAAAATGAAGACAAAAAAGAAGAAATCATATGGACAGGAGATATGAAAGTGAGGAATGTACTGCACCTCACGATATGGAACTTCTTCAGTTTCAAGCATTCTAACTACTTGGCTCATTCTGGGTCGTTTTTCCGAGTCAGGATCAACACATCTAAGTGCAACAAGAAGCGCCCGTTTCAAAGCACGAGTACTAGGCCTAACTTCCATGCTAGGATCCACAACTTCCTCGGCCCTCCGATTTCCAACCATCATTTTGAGCCATTCAACGAGATTAACCTGCCAAACATGAACCATAAAAATGTCTGTTAATAAATAAAAGAAGCAACCACAACATGGAGAACAGAGGAGCATAGTGTGGTAAGCACTCAATCTGCGGTTAATATAGGAAGCGCAATGCAGTTAGTAAGAAAATTTTACATTTATATGCATCACATCACTAACACTCGGTACCTCATTAGCAGGACGGCTGTAGTCCACAGGATCTCTACCAGTCACTGCTTCTAGCACTAGAACACCAAAACTGTAAATATCGTT
>DF357580.1:66406-87816 GCA_000787875.1 Solanum virginianum
ACTAAATAACTCAATAGTAAAAACTGATATCGAAGCGATAATCAATAATTTTTTTCCTAAAATCATTAAAAACCCGACAACCAATAACCCAATAACCATAAACCAATAATATTTTTATCGGTTCGATTTTTCGATCGGTTCAATTTTTCACACTCCTACCTATCTCGACATGTATTATTTGTCATGTTTGATATTGTGATATTGGACACTTGAATCGATAATTTTTTGAAAATAACCACTCTAACTCTATAAAATAGGAATAAAATTTGCATGCAATCTACCCTCTCTTGACCCTATCAGTGTGATTCCTTTGAATTTGTTATAATGATACTGTGATATTAAAATGTTCAATAAATGATTATACACAAAATTTTACATATAAGTTGTATTAATTTGTAGTGTTGATATAAGAAAACTTGCGAGTTATAATGCTTTCTAGGGGTGGTAAAATTAAGTCAAGCCAATCTGATTCAATCCGTGAAAGTTTGGTTTGGTTAATAACCCGTCCAATTATTAGTTCAACCCATTTAAAATTGGGTTGATATGCATGATTCAATCCGTGAAAGTTTGGATTGGTTAATAACCCGTCCAATTATTAGTTCAACCCATTTAAAATTGGGTTGATATGCAATCCAAATTAATTCGAGAGAGATCTTGTTAAAATATTTTTAAAACATTTTTTTTAATTTGATATGTTTTATATAATCATAATAAAGAAAAATATAATTTAATTAAGTACTAAAATATTAAAAAATAACAAATAAAATAAATAAAAACTTAGTAAAAGTTGGATCTGATTGAATCTTGATTCGTTCATAATCCGTTACTCAACCCATTTTGACCCAAGCAAATTTAAGTTGAATTGGGTCTTGATCTATTTGATATCTTGACCCATTATAATCCATTTAAATTTAATATAGCTCACCCAATTGACACCCCTAATGCTTTCTTCGTGATTTTTTTTTTAAATTTAGATCTTAATTGACATTTGATTAGAAAAAGTCAAAGAAATTCTGAGACAGTAAATAAAATATTATTTTAATTCTAGAAGAGCAGTACGGCTACAAATTTAATTTAAGAAAAAATATATATACAGCACATAGAAAAAATGACGCGTGTAACGGTCATATGTTGACAAACTGCGACACTAAAATAAAGTTTGGGCACTTTTCCATTAATAAGATTTAATTTAAGAAATATTTATATAAATAATATATTATATATTAATATAATATATTTTATTTATTGAATTTAAAATGTATTATAGATATTTTTTTTATTTTCTCTTATTAATGATGTTAAAATAATTATTATATTAATTATGTTCTCCACATACATTAAAAAATGTCTATAATACATATGAAGTATCGAATTCAAAGTGTATTACAATTGTAGTTTTTATTATTATTTTTATTAATGGTGTCTAAAAATATTTATATATTAATTATATTCTCCACGTGCATTAAAAATGTCTACAATACATATGAAGTATCGAATTCAAAATGTATTACAATTGTAGTTTTTATTATTATTTTTATTAATGGTGTCAAAAAATATTATATCTGAATTTCAAATATTTAAACACATTTAAATTAGTTTATAGGTTACTATTAAAATTGTGTAGTGTATTATATATGTCACATAAAATAAATCTTCTAGTTTAAAGAGCAGTAACAACATTATTTGCGTAATCTTTAATCTAAAATTAAATTTTTAATTAAAATAATTAATTAATATTTTTAAAAGAAAGAGAAAGAGAAAGAGTAATAAAGAGAAATGTCTCTTTGTTATTTTTAATAACAAAAGTATAATTATATTTGATGAGAGTTAAAATTATCTAAAACTTGTAATTTAAATTAAATAATATATTATTTATGTAAATGACCCTTAATTTAACACCAAAGAATATATATATATATATATATATATTCAGAATTTTTTTTTTCCGTTGTGCCAAAAGAGCTAGTTGGAGTTTTGCTATTTGTCTTTGGTTATTCATGAATATTCCTGTTGGATTACATCTTATAAAATCACAACCACACACCATTCTCCTAATCTTTGATTTATATATATATATCGCGGGTATATTTCACAAATGATCATAACTAATACAAAGTTAAAATTTACTCTTTTTTGGGGAAAAAAGGATTAATAAATATAAATTCATTTAAAAGAGAACCAAACCCCAACCTCAGGACTTGTTCGGTCCACAAAAGATGAGAATCAACATCGACCCAACACACAATTTAAGATCATCCTTGACCTAGGATCTGAGAACTGAACTTCAATCCTGAAACCTAAGGTTTTAGCTACTCGATTCTAGATACAATTTAAACTCTATGTCTTTATTTCTGAACTAAGACCTAGAATTCAAGATTCTACTTGATACGAGAAATAATTTCTATATAGGACTTGAGACACTTGACTCTACGGCTCTACTCTTGAATTGAGACCTAAGATTTGTCTTGACTCGAGACCTGGGATGATCCTATCGAGCATGATGAAAATTATTTGGGTAAAATGTGAAATTTTCGTAAAGATAAAAAGCAAGTTGAAGTTTGTGATTAAATTGAGTCAAGTTGACAATCAATTTAAATTAGGGATAGACATGAATATTTGAAAATAAAAGAATTGATTTGAATTGAATTAATTTGATTTTTCAATGTTCTTTCTTAAAAAAAAAAATTAATTCTTCAATTCGATATTTGGTATAAGACCACGGTACGCCAAAGAATTTAAAGTTTTATCAAATAAATTTTAAAAACATTTTAAATTATATTACTTATATTTTGACCCAAACATTTTGATTTTAACCCAACCCATTTTAGATTTAGGCCCAAATTTGTGTTGCTCAGTAGTCACTACTTACTTTTTTTCTTCTTTTTAGTAGATGACATATCAAAACTTATTTATCTAATATCAAATAATATCTTTTTGTTCTAATTTTATTTTGTCGAAAAATAATTTTAAATTAAATCGAAGAACTGAAAATGATCAACCCCAATTTAAATGGATCATGCTTGAATGTGTTAAATTTTAAACTATGAGCTTGAATCAACCCATAAAAATTTGAATGGGTTGGCAAATCATTTGTTCCTGGACTTATCTTGACAATTCTATATTTATTAAAATGATAAAGATAATATTGAAAGAAAAGTGATAAAAGAAAATTTTGATCTGCTAAACCTTGGAAATTTTATTTTTTAAAATATAAAGGGCAAGTAAAATAAAATGAATGAAGTAGCCTAAAATTATATTTCACATAAATTACAATGCATGACAACCACTAAATAGCATTCACATGACATGGATTCCAACTCTCTTTTCTGCACCAACTTTTTCAATAATCTTACAAGAAAAAAATTGATTTTTTTAAACTTTACTTGTGAGCTTCATACAATGTTTACCTTTTTAGTTTATTAAATTATTTTAAATTAGAGTATTTCGGAAACAATCTCTCTATCTCTACGACTTATGAGGTAGTGATAAAATTTGCGTATATTTTATCCTCTTCAAATTCCACTCGAAAGATTTCACTGACTATATTATTGTTTTAAATTACCCTAAACTCAAAGAAAAAAGGTCTGACTAAATTAAATTAACGTTTAGAAATATATATGTTACTACTCTCATTATTCTTTTTTCTTATTTTTTGCGTTAATAAAATTGTTGTTTTTCCTTGTGAGAACACATTTTGGAATGATTTTAACTATCTATATTGTTCATGGCCCCAGTTTCCAGTTTCTCCATATTTCAATCATACCTGTTAATGTTGGTAACATGGAAGAACACGACCAAGGTTGATTGGTCTAATGGTTAACTCACTAGATCGCTTAATCAAGTGTCAGGGGTTTGATCCTTGCCTTGTGCATGCAACAATCAATTGACCATCAACAAACTCTTAAATGGAGCTCAGATCCACGGAGGATTAGTCCTTGACTTGTCGGCCTAAGAAATATCTTGGGAAACAAAAAAAAAATGAAAGAACACATAAAAAGGAATAAAAGAATCTCTTTATTATTTGTACACACATACGTTTTCATTGACAGTACCAAATTTTTTTACAGCATGTATTTTATGACTTTTGATAAGCCATATTGCATAATAATGTATATTTTTTTTATTATTTTTAAGTATTTTTTATTTAAATAAAATATGACTATATTTGTTATAAATTATTAAAATTTAAGTAGGGACACAAAGTAATCCTTTTTTTTGTGCTATATGTGTCACTATATGGACCTACTATTAAGCTAATGTAGCATGATAACAACATAAAATAACCTTCACTACTTTCCTTCCCAACTAAGCTTACAATTTCCATTTGACACATTTTTCCAATAAAAGTTTGGTTAGAGATAAAACCACACGTTCCCTTTCCTACAAAGTTTCGTAGGTCAACTGTTTGGAAATATGAGTAGCGAAATTAGAATTTTTAAAAAAGTTGATTTAAAATTTAATATGTACATATAAAAGTAATAGGAAGTATTTAAACGATTACCCTTCAATTAACTTATAAATATTTGAGATTGTAAAATAATAAGCAAACATCATTTAACAAATAACGAAAAGAATACCAAATATAACTACTCCTTAACTATACTAATTTTAATATCCGAATAATTCCTTCCTAATCAACAAACAAACAACCGTTAAAAGCCTTAGTATTAACTGTGAAAATGATTTTGCCATCTGACCTACTTTTATTTTTAGCCTATTTTGAAAAAAAAGTTATTTCCTTTTTTTAACCTTTTACCCTACATATTTAAGATCACAAAATTAAAGAATATTTTAATACATTTGACATAATTTTAATTTTTAATTACAAAATTAAAATTCTTTTTTATTTTATTAAATTCCATGCTAAGTCAAATAAAATTATTCTTTTTAACGAAGGAATATTATTTTACTTTCACTTTAATGTACTTTTTAGAGGTTAAATATGAACTAGAGGAGATGTACCATTCCAACATAAGTTGTGGCACAGTATTTTTGGTTAGAAATAAGTTATATTAATTTCGGACAAGTTATTTTGATATAAGTTATTTCATTATATATATGAGATAATTTATCTCATCATTAAAACAAACATAGTAAGATAAATAATCTTAAAACTATCTAATATTTCTAATTAAATATAAAATAAAATAATCTTATATTTTAGCCTAAACTTATTATATCTTTACTCAAAAATTTTCGACGAAAAGTGTTCATCTGATAATCCTTAAATGAACGTAGCTTCCCCTCAACGACTCGATTAGAAATTCTTAGGGGAGCGCCAACCACGAATGGATCGTCGACCATACTACCACGATAGTGTTTTACGAAAGTTGCGTTTGTTTCCAATCTGTAACTGTCTTTTGATAAAGCGCGGGAAGAACACTATTTCAGCTATGTATGGGGTCCCCTCTGTTTCTCTTTTTGGATCTCACAGTATCAAAAAAAGCCCTTGAACGAAGCAAACCAAAAGTGCGCCTTCTCTCCTCCTCCATTTCATTCAAAAAAGTTGTTTACAATAATATATTATCACCATTAAAGCTAACTAAAGCAAACCCAAAATCCCACAAACAAACAAATTTTCCAAAGCAAAAAGAGAAGAAGCTCAATCTGTCACATCACATTCTTTTCTTGTTCATAGAGAAATCAAAAAGCTAAAGTTCCATTCCAATCCAAAGTATCTGCCAAATACAAACTCATTAAGTAATACTAATATAAAATTACTATGTATTTCCAACAACCAGACGATTTGGGGAAAAAAACCCTACTGTGGTTTTGTTGTAAGTTATGGCGAGTACGAGTGGAACCAAGCCCGAAGGGGGCGTGGGCCCACCTAGAACGGCGTCCAGGAGGGTTTCTAAAGCACCTACTATGGTAGACCCGGCTGCCGGAGAAGATCAGAATTCATTAGACAGTGAACTTGTGCCGTCGTCGTTGGCCTCTATTGCTCCCATTCTTCGTGTTGCTAATGAAGTGGAGAAAGAGAATCCCAGAGTTGCTTATCTATGTAAGAATAATCCTTTTTTAAGTTTATGTTATGTTGTGCCTGATTTATTAAGAATGTTGCACCTTATGATTAGCATGGAAATTCACCAGTAGACTTAATGGCGGAGCCAACATTTTCGTCGAGGGTTTTCATATTTTGTATCAAGAGTGTTCAATGATTGATATATATCAAAGTATCTATATTTAATCTATATATTTAAAAAAATTTTCCGAGGAAGGGTGTTCATCATCTAACCACTCGGGGGTGAATGTAGCTCCGCCCCTGAGTAGACTTAATTTAGATTTGGAATCAATAGGTATAAGTTAAAGCAATATTTTCTTAGTTTTTCTTTGAAACTTGGATAAAGATTTCATTTTTTTGTATGATTGTGTCCGCATCTCGACTATTCCACTGATACCTTGCTACCTTCTGCTATCATAAGTACCAGTTACTTTACCAACACTACTAAGGTGTAGGCAGATAGGAAGTGATATCTTGCCTTTGTAGTTATATGACCAATTAGATGATATTTTGAATCTTTCTGGCGTTCAAGTTAAAAATAAACATGGAAAATCGTTCAGGTTATATCTGAAATCAACCAATGTATATGGACCTCATAAAATTTGTTGGATGAGTAATTGGTGATTGGAGGCACATTGATTATGAAGAACTCCCATGAAGTTATTTTCTCTATTTAACTATAATAAACACATGTAGTAGGTATATCAAGTATTCGAAGCAACTTCACATGGTGTGGAATTTGAAGATGTACATCAATGTTTTGACCTATGAAATGAACAGGCAGGGTTCTAATTGTTAGGATTTTATTTTGTTGAATTGCAGTCATACCAAAGCCATGTTCACTTAGTCTAACTAACATGCATAATTCTGTCGAAAGTAAAACTGACTTTTAAGCCTTGGAAGAAGCAGAAGACAGCTCTATCTGATGTTTGACTTAGTGGTAAATATAACATTTACCTTATCAAAAAAGTGGAAGATGAGGTCTTATTTGTGTCCTGGGAAGAGTTCTGATGTGTTTTTCTCAAATCAAGCCCAAAATGTAAACAATAATGTCTCTTATGAATTAATTGGCTGGAGAAAAAAAGAAGAAGACTCTTTTTGTTCCTTTGTTTGGCTGCTCAAATTAGGGGTGCATTTAATCTTGAAGTTCCTGAACAATGAGGACATTGTTACCAACAAGTCAATATCCTTTCATCCAGATGAGACACATGTCTCTTGTCTATTTTCAGAGCTCCATTTTTTCTTAAAACTGTATTTCTAGAGTTACATTTTCCCAAGTTAAACTAAGATGAGGTACCATAATGTTTTCTTAAGTTAAAATTTTTTATGAGGAACACAAAAGTTGGGGCTTATGAGGGAGGGCAAAACATTAAAACAATTTGGAATTGTGGCCTTGATCAAATCTCCAGCACACTTTTGTTGTAGTCTGTATGAAAATCACCTCAAAGTTGCTATACATTAAGAATCAATAGATGATCTCTATATATAACTTTAAAGACTCTTATCTAGATCAGTGTGCTAATAAAAAAACAAAAAAAACAAACAGAAACAAAATGGATGTACTGTCCATTCTCCAATGCTAAATTAGATTGTCTACTGTTTATGTTGGAAACTTTTGCTGGGGGTGTGAATGCTTTCTGTGGTTTTGCTTGACTGGGACTAGATATGAAAATCATATATGGATCGTTAAAACTGGAGATATCTAGGTTATATTTAAGAAAGATGCAATGTCATGATTAGTCATATAGCAGAAATAGACCTTAATTAAGCAATATGTTGAGAAGAAGTCAATTCTCTTTTATGCTTTCTTGTCTTGGTGCTACTAATTGTCTTCATTGATATTCTATTTACACTTCCTCTTGTTTCTTTTCCTGGTTTTATATTTTTTCAAATTAGGTCGCTTCCATGCTTTCGAAAAGGCTCACAGGATGGATCCAACATCAAGTGGGCGTGGGGTTCGTCAATTCAAGACATACCTGCTACATAGACTTGAAAGGGTAGGAACATCATATTGCAAGTTAAAGCTTTGTGGTTTAATCTTTCTTATAAAAGTTCCTTCTTAAGTGTACTCTGCCGCACGTTGTTTGGTATAGCCATAGATGGGAGGACTTTCCACAAATTGACATGGAGGAGTGGCTTAAGATTTAAGAAGATGTTTTGTAGAGGACGACATCTCTGAATTTTACAATAAGCTCCGCCCAAAACATATTTATGGAATTATTTACATTTTAGCCAGTATCTGCACTATTCAACCGTTTCCTTAGTATGTTGGGATATGGTGTCAGTGTGTTACAAAAAATAAATTCTTTTCTTTTAGTGGTGTTCACTGTCGGGAGGACATGCCACTTCAACCTCGGGGTTGAAAAATGTTTCTTCCTGTTTCTTGTTTAGATGTCAAAACTCTGTCATTGTGACAAATAACTTCCATTAGATATGTTTGTTTGACATTGCCCATCTTCGTTGTTCCTGTTAATAAGTATTTCATTTTCATCTGTTAATTGTTTTATGTCTTTAGCGTTAAATCCTTTGAGATCAATCTCTCAATGATTAGCCATGATGTAAACTTTGTACTGGTTTTGATGATTGTAGGAAGAAGAGGAAACTCAACCTCAACTTGCAAGAAATGATCCTAGAGAAATTCAGAAATTTTACCAGAACTTCTATGAGAAAAATATCAGAGATGGCCATCAAACAAAGAAACCGTGAGATTTCAACCTAATTTGATGGCCTTCTTTTATTTTTTTTGTAATGGCGTACCTTTGTTCATTTAATTACTGGTTGGCTTTGCATTATCAGAGAGGAGATGGCTAAGATCTATCAAATTGCAAGTGTACTATTTGATGTGCTGAGGACAGTGGTACCCTCTTCAAAAGTGGAAGATGAGGTCTTATTTGTGTCCTTATGTAGTCCTTGAAGTTTTCTTATTCCTCTTATGTGAACTTTAAACTTTAAGCTCTAGTATCTTCATCTTCACAGACAAAAAGATATGCCAAAGATGTCGAAGAGAAAAGAGACTACTATGAGCACTACAATATTCTTCCTATTTATGCTGCTGGGGTCAAGCCAGCGATAATGGAACTGCCTGAGGTTATACAAAAATTCGTTTTGATCCCAGTTTCATTTGCTGGCATGCTCCTTTTGCACGATTAAATAGTACTTCTGTATCTCATTTTTATCACAGAAAAGATTGATGTACTTCTGTTTTTTGACCAGATTAAGGCTGCTCTTCGCGCTATAAGAAATATGGATAATCTTCCCGTTCTTAGAATGCCTGATGATAAGGATAAGTCAGTCAATGATATACTTGAATGGCTTGCTTCAGCCTTTGGCTTCCAGGTAAAATATACTGATCATGACTCTCTATGCAGGTGTTTCAGAACTTGTTGTCTTATGTAAGGTAACATGCTTAAATGGCCATAAACTGTTGCAGTATTTTGTATGCACAAATTTTCATTCACACCAACCAAATCTGAAGTTCTGCAAGGGTACAATGTCATACAAAAAGTGACACATGAATATTTATTGTTCATTTCAGCTCTTTGCTAGTGTAAATTTTCATTGTGAAAGTATATTATCTTAGACAGCAAAGTCAGGTTAATGGGATGTTGATGTCACTATTTTGGGGGCAGAAGGGCAAAGTTGAGAGGAAGGAGTACTAACTGGATTTCCTAGAATCTGAGATTGGGCTGTCCCTGAAAGATCACTCCCTTCTGTTTGAACTCATCCCACACAAACAAAATCATGTGTCTGAAATCTGTTTTGTTGATCCATATTTGCATTTTAGCTACCACCTTTCTGAAACCTACCACTTCACAGCTTCTTATGACTTAAAGAGTACCACTTTTTGGAACCCATTTCCCGCAGAATGCTATGGAAGTATCTTCAGTTAATATGCATAACATCCTGGATCTTCATTTGGCTGTCTGATGATAATAATGCATTCTAGGTCCATGGCAAATCTTTGTTGAAGAACACTCCTGCATGTTTAATTCTGCTTATAAAGTTATTCTCTTTCTTTTCATCAACAAATTGTATGAAGCATGCCTGGCATCTAGTTTGAAATGAACAGGACTTATGAATGAGAATTTTTTTCTCAAACATGTTAAGCATATCTTATTTCATTTAGTTATTTGTTTACTATAGTGTTCACCAAATACATGTGAAACCTAGTCACTTGCATAAATTCATGAGTCCCTATGAACTTCAGAGGTACTTTGAACACTTCCTTGATGAAATCCTACACTTTGCAAGTCTTCCTTGTTGAAAGAAAACCACCTGCTAGTCTGTGATTGTCTTTTAATTTCTATTGTATCACACTTCGGAATGCTGTGAGATATCTTATGGCAGACCTTCGTATTCAGTAACACATGTACTACCCTAAGGAAAGCTACCTCCTTGAGCTTGCCGTGGTTCTTTCAATTGCATTCTGTACCCTTTTTGATGCCTTCAAACAGAGATGTGGTATTTAGCATTTTTTCAATTGCTTCTAGTACATTTCGTTCAACATGCTGATAGTTGAGATTCCTAATTTCATCTGATTGCATCTTGCTGCTGATTTATGTGGATCAAGAAAGCAAATGTGGCAAATCAGAGGGAGCACTTGATATTGCTACTTGCAAACATGGACATAAGAAACAAGAGTGTGGACGATGATGCAAATTATAATGAGGTAACTGTATCTTCTCATTTGATAATTACACCAGTTTGTTCAAATATGCATATATATATATATATATCTCTATTTATTTTGTCTGCTTAGCAAACAACCCTTTTGGCACTTCTCTCTTGAAAATTGAGTACGAGAGAACATTTTTGCAGTTGGACAGATATACAGTTAGGCAGCTGAAGGATAAAATATTCAAAAACTATGAATCATGGTACAAATACTTGCACTGTCCTACAAACCTCAGGTGAGCCAAGTAGTTATCAGGAAATTATCAGCATAACCTTTTAGAATACGCCAAATATGTTTAAATTCGTCAAAATGAAAAATGTATTACTCCTTTCATCCTAAAGAGAATGATGCAGTTCAGGTACGTATTTCAGACTTGCTCATTGTTGGTGTAGTATGAACCTCAGTTCTTTAGTCCTTTTGACATTAAATTTACATATTTAGAAATTACAAAGAAAGTACTTTAATTCAAACTTCTATAATTAAAAAGTATTTAGTGAATGAATGTACTCAAAGTAGAATATTTCTGATTCCAAAATAGTAGTAGTGTCCTATAAAAATGGGACAGGAAGTGATTTTCTCTTGGTTGGCTTTTACATCTTGTGTTGCAGGTTTCCGCAGGGTTGTGACCAGCGACAGTTGGAGCTTCTTTACATTGCCCTTTATCTTCTTATATGGGGGGAAGCTTCGAATATACGATTTATGCCAGAATGCCTTTGCTATATCTTCCACAATGTAAGTTTGCTTTCTTTGCATATGTGATAATGCTTGTGGAAATCTTTATCTATATTTAGTACATGCCTTGGATTTGTCTAGAATTTGCTGGTTAGTCTACATAAGTCACTGCTTCTGTTGTCTCTTGTGGACTACTCCACATGACTATCTCACACACCGAAGGAATTGACATGATGCCAATACGAAGATAAATAAGTCTCGAGGGACACTTTTGGTTTTTCTTCTGTAAGGGTGATGTGGGTGTTGAGGAACAGTGTAATAACATGTTTAATGTTACCATGTGACCTCTTCACGAAGTCTGATCAGTTTTGTGATGCTTGATTGATGCGATAATCTTCTCCATAGCGAATTGTCTAGTCATTTATACACATTGCACACGTCATTTCATAATTCTTCAGTATTTTGGATGGATTGTGGAGATTATTCTCAGGGTTCCCAGGAAACAGCCTCTCTACTTAGGTAGTGGTAAGGTCTGCGTACATCCACCCTCCCCAGACCCCACTTGTGGGATTCCACTGGGTATGTTGTTGTTGTTGTTGTTGTTTGTGGAGATTATTCTCCATGTTATTTTTTCCAGAAACAGAGCAACATTATTTATATAAACAGTTATTGTCCATGTGTTTGGGTTCCTTTTAAACTTCAAAAACCAGATGGCGCATGAGATGCATGGAATACTATTTGGCAATGTACTTCCCGTCAGTGGAGGTGCATATCAACCAGTGTCCCATGGCGAGGAGTCTTTCCTGCGGGATGTTGTGACGCCTATTTATGAAGTCGTTCATAAGGTAACTCCCATATTTGTGCTGTTTTCTTCAGAGTATTGTTGTTTGTCACCTTATCTGAATTATCTACGCTGAAAAAGGAAGTCAGGAGAAACCAGAATGGGACAGCAAGTCATTCAGCATGGAGAAATTATGATGATCTGAATGAATACTTTTGGTAATCAACTGTGTAGCATGTTACTGTTTTCGTTTTTGCAGTCTAAGGAAGAAGTTACTTATACTCTTCCTTTGCAGGTCCGATAAATGTTTTAAGCTGGGTTGGCCAATGGACAAAAAAGCTGATTTCTTTGTGCACTCAGATAAAATAAATAAAGCCAATGTGGTATGTGTCTCTTATCAGATATAATACCATGTCCATAGAGGTCGCATAAGAGACATTATTCAGCAGCGACAGTGACCGTGGGTAGCTATGTTAAAGTCCTATCAATTCCTGTAAACTAATGGACGTCCACACTTACAATCATGAAACTTCCATGGCATTAATTTTATTTACTAGATATTCCCATTATATTAAATTTGCTTCCTTAAATAAGGTTTTGTGATTGGTTAGCAAGGTTCTATCATAAAATGTGGTCCTTGATCAACTCCTGCATTCAACAGGAAAATAAATCTTACTTTAAGGATGTCATTTTCTTTTGTGCTTATATATGTAAAACGGAACAATTATCTCTGGCTAAATAGAAGAATAACAGATTACTGAGTGCTTCACTTACTGCCAATTGGTCTTTTGTTGGGTGATTTGATTTTTAACTTGATGTTGCATCCTGAGGCTTGAATTAGAGTTCAACCCATTCATATGGGATGTTAGGACTCATGCATTGTGTTGCATAGGGTGTTCTTCAAATAAACAGTTTGTAAGCAAGTTTGAGTAGTTTTCTTTGCATCACTTTTTAATAGTATTAAGAATAAATATAGTCATCAAACCTTTAGCGTATGAACTATTGTATACTGCACATTCTTTTTGAGTTCTTTGCCTGAGTAATTTTGAGCACCAAGAGTGCTTAGCTTGAGTTAGTTCCAACTTCCTAGTCACTTCGCAGGTGTAGGACTAAGTTAGAGAATGTCATTTCTCTTTGAAAGTGATTAAAAATATTAGGTAATAACAGATGTTTTGAAAATAATAGTAGTTCCTACAAAAAGTTAAGATGAATTGTGTTTTAAATTTCCATTTTTGGTGTAAAGAGAATTCTGCAAATGATGCAGAATCTATGTTACGATTTTTGGAAGCATCGTAAATGATCAAGGGCTGTAGCTTGTAGATTGTAAATATTGCAGCCAGCACGAACTTTTTGTTGATGAATAAAAATGTTACCATTCTCAGAGAAATAAATAAATAATACACACACACACATATATGTATATGTACGCACATACATATATATGTGTGTGTCTGTCTGTCGTTCAGCCATTAAGTGATGCACTTCTCTTTTGGAGCTGCTGATAAAGAGAATGAACTTTTTCTACATGTCAAAAGATTAAAACTAGAGAAGAAAAAATAAATCAAACCATTATCCTTAACTCTGAGAGAAAAAAGATGCATAATTGCTCGTATGAAAGTCTGTATCTTTACTTCTGAACTGAAGATTCCGACATTCCTTGGCCAGTTAACTGAGAAGTTCAAAATTCCAGACATTGTCTAACTTGTAGAATTTGCCTTAACATTGTCTTGTCATTTGCTTTGTTTTAGGCAGTATCCCCTCATGATTTTTCTATAACTGGACTAACTTAGCTTGATGCTCAGGGACATAATAATGTTGCTACTGGAAGGAGAAAGCCTAAGGAAAATTTTGTTGAAAATCGAACTTTTTGGCACCTTTATAGGAGTTTTGATCGGATGTGGATATTTTTTATATTGGCACTTCAGGTATCTCTGGACTCACGTAAACTGCTTTGTTTTATTTATACATATGTGTTCTCTCCTTTCCTTGTCTATATTGAGTAAACTATGTGGGGAACATATTTACAACGGATAGAAAGGTTAAAAAAATTGAAGGAGAAAGCAGAGACAGTAAGGCCATACACCCATTATAAGTTAGTACAAGCACTCTTTGGAAATGAACTAATCAGCAGGTCTAAATGCTAATCTTTCCCCAGTAAAATGTTAAGGGATCTGATGCTTCAGGATTTTGGCTAACATTTCATTTGACATGATACATTATTCTTCAGCTGTACTTAGAAAACCAAGCATATTAAATCTCCATACATTCGGCACTGAAATGTATAGTAGAGGAATTTCAAACTGAACTTAATTTAATTCTTCAATGCCAATGCTTTTCTTTTGGATGAATATAATGTCTCACATAACAGTGGTTTCTAGCATCCAATGGGTGTGGCCTAGTGTTCAATGAAGTGGGAAGAGAACCATAATGTTTTGGTTTCAAATCCCAAAAAGGAGGAGAATGAGGCCGTAGAGGATTATTTCTTACTGAATATGTGAGCTCTTGTCTGCAAAGTCTCTTTTTCTCCTAGGCTTCATATTGTGTTCCATGTGACAATATCAAGAAGGTAACTAGTCAATGGGCTTAGGGTGTAAGAGACCTGCTGTATCACATGGAACACTTCTGATTGTGGATTTTTTCTATGTCAATGGGTTAACAATGATTGACATCTGATTTATCACATATAAAACCTGTTCTGAATATGGGAATGCTTCGTTATCTTCATCAGCTATGTACAATAAAATCTCTCTAAATTAATAAACTCTCTAAGATAATATTTTTCTCTGGTTCCAACATGGGCCAGTGGAAAAAATCATTGATTTTTAATAAGATAATATATTTTCGGAATACCCTTATATAAATATGGTCGCATTAATATTATAAATTAATAATTTTTTTGAAATTACAAAAATATCTAAGAAAATTTAGTGAATTATGGTTCTAGTATTTCTGTTTTTTGTTAAAATTTAAATCTAGTTGAGGCTCATCTCAAACTTTTTTTATTACATCCAAAGGTTCCTGTGTTGTCTTTTGTAGATGAAGTAATTGATTCCATCCATGGCATCAAGAAGATGCAAATCAGTTATAAAAGAGTTAGCACTAGTATGTTATTTTAGTACACTATCATAGAGCAAAAAAAAGCTAACAAGCTATAAGGGGAATCCACTGGGGACCAAAAAGCCCAACTATATATATACAGAAGACATTTAGCTTTGAGCATAGATTGACTAGTTGAGAGGTCATCAAAACATCTTATATCTCTTCGATTCCAGATGCTCCAAGACGGCAGAAACAAATTTGGACATCTCCAGAAATTACACAACATATATCAAATATGAAAGGCTAAAAATTGTCTGTTGAATTGTCGTGGAATATGATATCTCCTTTCTACTTATTTTAGATCCAAAAATAATTATTCGGAGCATCTATTCTTAATCAAGACTGAAGCAAATTGATTTTTGAAGCACATATTTTATATCATGGTATAACATAGTTTGTCGGGAGGAGCAGAACTTTTGGTTTGAAACGGTGTGTTTCCATTGTTAAGAGTTATTTATAAAAAAGACTATAACTAAGGTAGTTAGGTTTTTAGGAGGGGTATTTTTGTAGTGTAACTTTTAATTTCCTAGTTACATTTTTAAGAAGGGTATTTTTGTAATTTAACTTTTAAGTTTTGAAGTTCATGCTTTTAAGTAATATATCGATATATCGATAGATAGATAGATTAGGGTTGAAATGTATTGGTTAGCTTTTGCCGAATTCAAGGGGTTTATTCTTCTGTCTTGGCATTGAATCTAGTGGATACTGGACTGAAGAGTTCAGATTCTTTAACTTGACACATGGTATGCCATATATGTCCACACATGTCTGCAGTGAGTCCTACAATTGACAGTTAGCCGATCACTTAGAGTGTTGTGAGTTCTTGCTCAGGTATAGATAATAATGAGAATATTTTACAGAAGATTATCAAGGTGGTAATAAAGAATCAAGTGCTACACATCCATTGGCATTATTTTGAGTTGGGTGCTTGGGTCTTTACAATACAAGAAAATATCCAGCGAAAATACTGAAGTTTCCTGTGCACCATCATGTCATCTTTATGAAATATTTATAACAATCTCATCTCCCCCCCTCCCTCCCTCTTCAGGCAATGGTTATCATTGCATGGAATCAGTCAGGATCTTTGTCTGTGATTTTTGATGGAGATGTGTTCAAAAGCGTCCTGAGCATTTTCATAACTGCTGCTATTCTTAATGCGTTGAGAGGTAGTTGCAGTACCTTATTTGATTTCCTTTTCTATCATTTTATAATCTACGAGAAACTCTTCTATTAAAGGTGTAAGGAGTGTACTTTGATTTTTCTGTTTTTCATATTGTGGCTGTCTTTCATTTGTTGAAAGCTGAGCAGTGGTCCATGTATATGTGCTTTCTGCAGCTACTTTGGACATAGTCCTCAGTTTGAGAGCTTGGAGGAGCTTAAAATTCACCCAGATTCTGCGCTATCTTCTGAAATTTACATTTGCAGCATTCTGGGTTGTTGTCATGCCTGTTGCTTATTCAAAATCTGTTCAGGATCCAACGGGAGTTTTTAGATTCTTCAGTAATTTGGGAGGAAATATTGAAAATGAGTCACTGTATTACTACTGTGTTGCTATTTATTTGATACCCGAGATATTGGCTGCCTTTATATTTTTCTTCCCTTTCTTGCGGAAATCCATGGAGCGCTCAAACTGGCGAATCATTACCCTCCTTATGTGGTGGGCTCAGGTTAGCATATTTGTGTTTTGATACTTACATCGATGGTTCTGTCACATTTGTCTAATAAATGTAGTGTATCCAGCCTAAGCTTTATGTTGGAAGAGGCATGCATGAAGACATGTTCTCCCTGTTAAAGTAAGAACTCATTTGTCTTCTATCTTTACACAAATAAACAAGTCTTGTTTGATAGCATTTCTATTCTTCTTTTCCTCTGCATATTCGTTTTTGGTATGCAGTGCATGAATGTGGGGCAAGGTTAGCTAATGAGTTATAGTGAATACTGGTAATTATGCTTGATGCAGCTAATTGATCTAACATTTCATTGCCTTGTTTTATTTGCTCAGGTACACTCTGTTCTGGATCATGCTCCTCATAAGCAAGCTCTCATTCAGCTACTATGTGGAGGTAATGTTTTCCCTTAAGCTCTATTATTCCGTTACTCTTTGTAAATCCATTTTAGCATGTCTGAGGATTGGTTATCTTCCTGTATGGCTGTCCTTATTCCACTTGTGCGAAAAAATAAACCGTTACTGATTCCTACATAATTTGACTTCCACGTGATTCCGATGTGACTGCTATGTCATCAAAAGGTTGTCTTAATATACTGATGATGTGGCTTGCCATGTCATAAGATTTTTGTCAATAGACTTGTCCACTTTGCTTTCTACTTCAGCATAACCATATTGTTATGTTCTTGACTTCTTTCCACGAGTCTTTTTCGAAAGGGCTAAAACACATTATACAACTCTATCTGTGACGCCTTTTGTTGTGTTATGATTGGCTGTATTCAATGATATCCTACATAATATGACAATTGTATCCATGACGATAGATTCACACTGTCATCAAGTAAAAAAATTCGATACATATTCTTTTGACACTTTAAGAGGCCCAGTTAAAACTCAAAGTGGGAAGATAGCATGAATGCGCTTATTTTGGAAACATGAAAAATTGACGTTGACACTCGCTAAAATGATGAGCAATCACCAAAAAAAGGTGTGTTGGAATCTTTTCCTCCAAAAAGTCGCTGGTAACTGCATAGCAATAGAAAATGCTTCTTGCACTACACACGTAGATGAATCTATTCTCAATCATCGAAAAGGGATATGATGTTGCAAATCTTTAGGACATTATTAGTGTAACTTGGTCAGGTAGATCAAGGACAAGAAATTCATGGTTTAGAGGAGAGCACCAGTCGCATAGAAAGGAGTACACTGGTCGCTGGATAGACAGTGGCACCAAACGATCATCGGAGAGATGAATGGTGTTTGAATGATGGTAGACAGAGTAGCGACACACGACGCCATCACAAAGAAAAGAAAAAATAATAGGCTTAGTACAATGGTCGCAAAAACTCTTTAAATTCTACCATGATCATAGAGGCTCTGATATCACGTAAAAAAATAGGCCTCGGCCTTAACTCAACCTCAAAAATTAGTTCGTGAGTAGTGGTAGATCCAGGATATTCTCTAAGGGGGTTCGAAAAAATAAAATATAGTGATTAAGATTTGAACTTGGAACTTCAAGGTAAATTTTGAACCCCCCCTCAACCAGTAAGCCAGCCTCTAATAGTATTTGGTTATGGTGGGAAATGCTGAGTTGGTTTGCAATTTATTCGGAGATGCCAGGCACTGTGAAAGGAGTAATATTCAGTTGGAATTGTAGTGGGTTGGAGAAAGACGCAGGCTTGGAATGTTGCTCCACTATCACTGCTTTACTATTAGCTGTCATGTTTTTCTTCACTGCCATTTCTCTTTCCATTACTACTATGATTTGCTTCACTTGAAACGAAGGTCTTTCGGGAGCACCTCTCTACCTCAACGAGGTAGACGTAAGATTTGCATACACTTCTACCCTCTCCGATGATTGTTTGGTGCCGCTATCTCTCCGACGAATATTCTGAATGTGATTATTATTATGAGGTAGCCTTCTGAATGTGGGATGTCCTTGCAAATACTAAGATGTTCTTAGAAACCGTGGTGCATGGTTGACTCGTGCACTACAAGGTTAGACATCAGTGTTTCTCTATGTTGCAATTAATGTCGATTCTAAATTATTTGTAAGACCAATTTCAATCCTTACGGACTAACATGTGCTACTTCAGAAGTATTTCTTAAGACTAACAATGTCAGCTGCAACTTCAATTGGAAAAAAAAGTGTTCACTCCCTAGGCTCCATAAAGAAGAAGAAATTGGAAGAAAATCAAGATGAAATTTCAATTTTTACTGAGATCTTTCTGTCTTTTCAGTAAGAGATGGCTCTTAATTGGATGTTCTTGTTTCCTCAGTCTCTCTTTTTGCCTTCTCCTGCAGATATTGCCATTAGTGCAGCCTACCAAGACAATTATGGATATAAGAATCACAAGCTTTGATTGGCATGAGTTCTTTCCTCATAGTACGTCTTTGTTGAAGTTTCTTTTCACTTCACCTTATTGCAAGCATGTAATTAACCATTTTCCACTTGAATGTTATGCAGTGCCACATAACATTGGAGTGGTGATTGTCATATGGGCGCCAGTTCTTCTGGTATGTTATGGAAGGAAAATCACTTGAAAATGACAAGCTGACATTGAGTTCTAAGAGATGTGGATTGCATGCAGGTCTATTTCATGGACACACAAATTTGGTATGCTATATTCTCTACAATTGTTGGAGGGATCTATGGTGCATTCAGCCACCTTGGCGAGGTTGGAAGCAATGAATATGTTCTTGGACTGAATTATTCTGGATAATCTTTCATGCCCTTATTCCTCTTGAAAAACTAGTTATACTGTTGACTATTTCTACTTTTTTTAGATAAGGACGCTAGGGATGTTACGATCACGATTTGAGTCGATTCCTTCAGCTTTTAGTGAACGTCTTGTGCCATCTTCAAAAGGAGAAAAAAAGCGTAGATATAAGGTTGCAATTACTTATATATGCAAATAGATGCTCCCATATTCTTGCATTTTCACAATTCCTAACTCCTACTTGAATTATTTTCTTCTGCTGAACTTTGTGTTACTGTGGTAGGATGATTCTTTGGAGAGGAAGAACATTGCGAAGTTCTCGCAGATGTGGAATGAGTTCATACTTTCCTTGCGGATGGAGGATCTGATCAGCCATAAGTAGGGACCATGGCTGAAATTCGTTATGCTACTTAGTAAATAGATTTCTGCAGATATGCACTTTAAATTTAAGTTGGTGATTCTTTTGTTGCTGCGAACTGCCAGGGAAAGAGATCTGCTTCTTGTACCGTATTCATCAAGTGAAGTGTCTGTTATTCAGTGGCCTCCATTCTTGCTCGCTAGTAAGGTGATACTTGATTCTTGTTGTTGATTTTAGACCATTTAAATATTCCTTCTTTTGTCTGAGTTCTTCACCTGCATCTTATCAGATTCCAATAGCACTGGATATGGCAAAAGATTTCAGGGGAAAAGAAGATGCTGACCTTTTCCGGAAAATCAAAAGTGATGATTTTATGCGCTCTGCAGTGATCGAATGCTATGAGACACTTAGATATTTGCTGGTTGGCATTCTGGAAGACAAAGATGATAAGATGTAAGGCATTTTCAAGTACTTTATTGGTCTTTTTCTTTATTGTTGACTATCTATGCTGAAGATCCCGGTACATATTTGTCATACAGTTTTCTGTAATTTGTCACAAAAAGATCCATATGACCACTTGGAATTTGGTAATAGGGTTGTGGAGCAGATACGCAGAGAAGTAGATGAAAGCATAAAAGAAAAAAGGTTCTTAAGGAAATTTCGCATGAGTGGGTTGCCCTTACTGAATGATAAATTGGAGAGATTCTTGAATCTTCTGGTTAGTGCAATACACGTATACGTACAAACAAGTAACATTGTTTATATTTTCCTTCTCCATCTCAAATTTAGCACTTTTAATGAAATTGTGGAGGCTGAGTTTTCTGCTAGTACGTTCTGTGTGTTTGATTTTGGTACTTACAGGTGACAGATTATGAAGATGAAGAGACGAAAAGATCCCCTATGATTAATCTTATCCAAGATATCATGGAAATTATCATTCAAGATGTTATGGTTGATGGCCACGAGTAAGTTCTTGAAAGAATAGTTTTCTCAGAGGACACGAGATTTACATAGTCAAATGATGAGCATCTTCTAATATGATGTACAATTTTTATTTTCTGTTCTTTTTTTCCCTAGAATTTTGGAGAGAGCTCACCAGAATAACAAAAAGGAGCAGAGATTTGAAAAGATTAATATCTATCTTACTCACAACAAGTCTTGGAAGGAAAAGGTATTTTGAACCTGAGTTTTGTTTTTCGTTAATTCCTTAATCATGGTTTTATACCTTACTGATGCTTTTTATCTGCCTCTTTCATACCCCATTTCTTCTATAGGTTATCAGACTTAATTTATTATTGACTGTGAAAGAGTCTGCAATTAATGTGCCTACAAATTTGGATGCTCGCCGTCGAATTACTTTTTTCGCGAACTCCCTCTTTATGAAAATGCCAGATGCTCCAAAAGTTCGTAACATGCTTTCTTTCAGGTTAGTTCT
>DF357580.1:102577-115382 GCA_000787875.1 Solanum virginianum
CGATTTTCTTTATATTTGATTAGGGTTATGGTAGAATCGAAAGTACTCCTTCATTTTTAATCAAAGCTTTTAGGTTCAGACTAAGGATAGAGCCAGTATGGCTGACGAGGTTTGGATTGACAGAAAGTTATATTATTTGTATGGATTAAATTACCTTTTTTTGTAATGTTTATATAGTAGATGTTGAACCCTCTTCAAATTCTTCGTGTATTTACTTCCTCATACTTCGAACTCCCTTAATTAAAATTTTTGACTCCACCACTTGTTATGACTCTAATAAATACGAAGTCGCGTTTATTCAAAAATAGTCTATCCCAATACAAGATTTTTCAATATAAATTCGAGGTTAATTAAATATATTTTTGATATCAAACAACGAGTGGGAATTCAAAAATTGGTAGCATGACAAGACAAAGTGGGTGAATAGTAGTAGTTTGTTGCGTGCCTTTACTGTTGTTCTGCGTGTCAAATACATTTTATTTTGTAGTATTAATCTATTTTGCCAAATTCTATTTCCTGTATCAATCCTATAGAAATTGACTAACGTTTACATTTAATTAATTAAGTGCCTAATAATACAAATAATAGCAATCCATGTAATTACAAGTCTTGGCATATTCTTTATAATATAATATTTTCTCCATTTAAAAAAGAATGATCTAATTTGATTTGATACTGAATTTAAGAAAATAAAAAGAACTTGTTAATCTTGTGATCCTAAATCAAAATGATCTCAAATGTACCAAGCTACCCTTTAATCTTGTAGCCAACATAACATGTGGAGAGCTGAAATTAAAATATTACTAAAAAAAGAAAGAGATCATTTTTTTTTAAATAGACCGAAAAAAATAAATTATTTTTTTTAAAATTTTAAAAAAATGACTCTAATGAGGTGACACATGGATAGAGATCAGAAATTTGTATAAATAATGCATTTTGATACATATATATATATATATATATATATATATATATATATATATAAACACATACACATCATATATAAAAATTAAGGCAGGGAGTTTTTATGAAAGAAGAGGACATTGTTTTAATCATGTGATTTAAAATGAGTGATAAGTCCATCTTATAAGGATTAAAATGAAAAAATTTAAGATACATTATTTGTAAATATAAAAAAATATTAATTTTTTCTTTTGATACATATTAACAAAGAAAATACATCACATAATAACAAATAATATACTATAATATTTAAGTGAATGGTATTTAACTAATTACTCTTTATTGGTTGTAGTTGAAACAGATAAATTAAAATTGATTGTACATCTAATTTATCTATTTAAGCTCAATTACATAGTCCAATAAATAGAAGAAAAACGATATCGATATTTTCCTCTCATCTATTTAAGTTAGTTCTTATAAATAATTATATATGCTGGTGAAAAATATATACCTATCTAATGAAATAGTCGCGGTTTGCACAATTTGTTTTCTAATTTTCTCAATTACTCCCTCTGTCCATTTTTACTTGTCATTGTCTCGCTTTTTGAGGTTAATTTGACTACACTTCAAAGCTAAATTGAAGTAGCTAAATTTGATCTCAAATTTAGATGGTTAACAACTATAAGAAAAATGCTATAAGTTGCAATCTTTCTCAGTTCTCATATTAATAAGATAAAAAAATACATCTTAAAATACTGATTAAAGTTAATATAATTTGACCTCAATAACTAAAATAGTGCATGATAAATTAAAATGAACGGGGGGGAGTACCTTCTATAATGACTCAAACCCTTTAACCTATTGATTGATGATGGAGGTTTTGGACAGTAACAATAATAATACAACAACAACAACAAAAATTACATACCCAGTGGAATTCCACAAGTGAGGTTTGAAGAGGGTATAATGTTCGTAGACTGGACCTATTGATTGAGGACGGAGGTTTTGGACAGTAACAATAATAATACAACAACAACAATAACATACCCAGTGGAATTCCACAAGTGAGGTTTGAAGAGGGTAAAATGTTCGTAGACCTTACCACTATCTCATGGAGATAGAGAGACTATTTTCGGGGAACTCTCGTCTCAAAAATCAACCCCATAAATAACAATAATGATGATAATAATAATAATAATAAAGGGGATAGAGTATTGGACTACAATTTTCACACCTTAATGCATAAAAAAAAGCATCATTCTTAGCATCTTATACGTAATTCCTTCCAAGTATATTGTGTGTAAATACTAGTAAATACCAAATATTTTTCCTTCTCCCAAAGTCCCAAGACTTCAATATATATTAATACCTCCACCTAGCTCTTAGGATATCCCATCGATACTAGCTAAGTCAAAAAAAAATTAACGTTGAATCCTAAAGACTTTCTTGTAGATCTTAGCAAGAAAATGGGAAAGAAAGTCAGAGATATTCAACCTTCAAAATCACACAAGAAACAATTCAACAAGTTGATAAAATTGTTGAAGCCCAAAGTTTATATTACACCTTCCTCAAATTTCAAGAATCTTGTTCAACAACTCACAGGTAATAAGAATAATATTCGATCGTCATCATCACCATCACCACCACCAGCACCACCTTCTGATGATGATATTCAACGGTTGCAACTCGCTCAAGAATTATCCGTAGATTCATCAGAAGGAAGTATACCATCATCCATTGATATTACTAATATGTTACGCGATCCATGTTTCAGCTTGTTGGATAATAATAATTCGATGGGAAGCCTAGAGACAACGGATAGTATTTCTGAAGAAGATTATTATAGGAATATTGAGTCATGGCTTTTGGAGATGGATTCATATATGCCTTTGAATATTCATGAAGAGGTTTCTACTTTTGATGATTATGGTTATGATTTATCCACTCTTTTTTGAGTTTCGTGTGCATGATCATCTAGATCATCGGCGGAGTTAAGAGGTTAATATTAATAAATTTTTATGTAAACATTCAATTTTTTAGCTCCGTCACTGATCTAGATTGTTGTTCATATCTAGTAGATATGAAAAGTATAGTGAAGGTGGTTGTGTATATGTTGTCAATAATAGATCTCGATGAAGAGAGTATATGGGTTGTTGAATAATTGTGGAGGGATGAGTATTTTTATTATTATGCCGTGAATATTGTACTAGGTTTTGTTCATATGCTAATTATGTAGATATAAATTTTCTCTTGCTGAATCTTTTGATAAAATATTGTACTAGGTTTGTTCATGAGCAAATCAAAAATATTGTACTAGGTTTGTTCATGAGCAAATCAAAAATATTGTACTAGGTTTGTTCATAAGGAAATTAAATAGACTCTTCTTATGAATCACAAGACATTTTCCTCCTCCTGAATCAGAGGAGATAATGGTGTTAACTCGAACCTCTTAGATAAAAAAATTGTAACGACTCTGCTGGGGATCGAACCCAGAATATCTGGTTCCGTAGACCAGCGACTTATCCATTGGGCCACAGAGTCTTTGATGTCAAATGGCTGTGTCTACTAGATTTATTAAAAAAACAAAAGGACTTACATTACACGGCGCATGCTACTGTATCAAGTGCATTGTTACTTATTAGATTAAAAAAAAAAATAGCAATATATTGTTTATGTTGTGATCTTCTACACATTCTAGATTTTCTCGCTCATGTTATATTTTTCTTAGTATCTAAACTAAATAATCTTATGAGATTATATCGCTACTTTCACTTGTTATAAGTAACTTAAGGGATATTTCTACGTTTCCACTAACAGTTGCTGAGCAATTTCATAAGAACCTCAACCGTTCTCTAATGAATCAGGATGATATTATTGCTGAGTGTTGACATGAAGACTCTGTGGCCCAATGGATAAGGCGCTGGTCTACGGAACCAGAGATTCTGGGTTCGATCCCCAGCAGAGTCGCTTTGTCATCTGGTTTATGCAAAAACTGAGCAAGCACTTTTTTCACTGTGCCCCCATGGTATTTACCCTTTTTCCTTCCTAGTAACTGCATCAAGATCACCTTTGTTATGTTTCGCAATTCATCAGTACAAATATACAAATAAAGAAAATATGGGTTCCACAATTGATATTATTTGGCTCCACCTTGAGAGCATCCTCATAGCTACATTCTTCAATGCAACAGGGGAATTAATGAAAATTGTAAGAAAACTTATAATGCACACCAATATGATGACATATGAACAACTATTTGCACTGAAAATGAGTTATTTAACGGAGGGAGGGAGGGAGTGAGTGAGGCCACTTCTTTTAATTTTCATCTGTTATCGCTTGACTGGTGTTAGTTGAGCAGCTGGCATAGTGTACAAGGATTTCAGCTGCTGGCTAATGAGCTTGCTGTTACTAATGGCCATTTCTAGTTCCAAGTTATCGGACCACCATTGCTCTAGTCCATGCGCCTCAAGAAACTTCTTCTTTCCCTTCGATGATAAGAAAAGTTTTGCTGCAGCTTGGCTGCATTTTGTTGGTTTTGCGTTCTCCTTGTTAGCAGCTTGGTCGTCTTGTGCTCCGTCTGCATCAGTGTAAGAGCAGCATATGTAATCACTGTTGTTAATATACAAGTGAGGCACCCATTGCTTTGGGCCTACTCGAAAAGATGTTGCACAGCCTTCCTCATAGCTGATTTGAGAATCTGACTTTGAAGGAAGCATAGCTTTGATTCTTTTCCAGGCAAAGCCAGCTTTTTCTCCAATGTTTCTGAAGCTCATAGCAAGTGAAACTGAGGGTGGATTGAACAAATGTGCCTCTACGTATATTCCTTCTTTGGCTAGCGCTTTTCCCACTTGAAGAGCAAAACCAGCTCCAAGGGAATGGCCAGCAATACAAACATTATTGCTTCCATACTTGTCGGCCATTGCTTTTAGTGCCTTCAGGACTCCACTAAATCTCACAGATCCTTTCAAACTTTCCCATGCTAGGAAGCGGAGATCATCTTCAATATCCCTTCTCATTGTTGGGGTTTTAAGAATTGTTCCCCTTAAGGCCAAAACAGCTCTAGGTGCACCACTAGGTCTGATCAGTATGAAATCAGCCAAAGCTGCAGATCGATCCCACTCCAATATTGCACCAAATATGGATCCATCTCGTTCATCTTTTAAAGTCTCGACCAACTTGTACTTGAAGGGTATCCACCATTTCGGAGCAAGTGCGTTTTGTTCTGTCCTATTTTCTTGTCTGTCAAGTTCAAGAAGGTAAACTGCTTGGATAAAGCAGGCCATTACTGTTCTTTTATAGTTAGCATCCTTCCTCCTGTCCAAGTGAATTACTGATTGGCGTCAGCACAAATCATCTAATATTCCACAGAAAAGGGAACTAGCTAGATTTTGAGTAATAAATCTGATAACACAAGGGAGTTAGTTCATATCCAGGGGTTAGAAGAAAACAGGGTCAAATCAACTTCATCCTCTAGGAAAAACTATTTAGACTTTCAGACCAATTAGACTAGACAATGCAAATTTTGACTCCAGTAAGTAAAAGATAGTAACAAAGAAGACGAACGTCAATCTCAAAAAGACTTGCATGAACGAAGATAGATTTCCAAGAATTGTTAAGCATTTAGGGACTTGAAAGAAAAACCCTTTGCTTTTCCGAGAATTGAACTAAATTTATGTTATCCCTAATACCATAAGAATCTTACTAGCAAGTGGACTTGTTATTCACATCGTAGGATTCAGTTTTACAACAGTGAGCACAAGTATGTTAGCTCTAGTACACACACTAGACTAACGGATTCATCGTGTTAACTTTACCTCATATCCTCCATGAAAGTTCATTTATACAAATATTAAGATCATCTCATAAAGACATCACCCGACACCAGCATAACATTTCCAATCAGATAAACATGCCTTACATATCGAACAAAAGAACAAGATTTTAGCAAAAGAACCATAATTCAAGACACTGTCTCTTCTAATTAACAATCATCTTCGTATATAAACCACTCAATGAACCAAATCATAGCTAGAAATCGAACCAATAAATCAAGCAATGCTTTCCACAGTTCGAATTTATAAATCACACAATCTGGGAGTTATGATTAGCATTATGCATAGGCAGATCCAATATAATTCTAAATCCTAGATGCAACTACCACTACACCCACACCTGCACAAAATAGAGCGTACGCAGATATTATCACTATCTCGAAAAAAATAAGATTTATGAGTAGAAGACACTAACCAACTGGAATTAATTAGGTCTTTCCAATTTGGGGAAGAAACATTTCGAGGTCCAGAAACATGAAACGCATAAGGATGAGACTCAATGCCACTTTCCTTCAGTGTTTCTCCTTCATTTCTCATCTCCTCTGCACTAATTTTGTCCATCGATGAAAAACTTAACCAACCTCGCTATGTCTTCTTATTCTTGGAAAATCATAACCTCAACATCTGTGAGACCCAGCAGAAGAGTGGGGTGGTAAGTGCTGTTTGTCTTTTTTGGGGTATCGGATTCGAAGAAAGCAATGGAGAATTCAAGTTGATGGATTTGTAATATGTAGGAATAAACATTTGCTTTTTGAAAATGCTGTTTCTAACGGTCATATTTTCTCCTCTCTGGATTTCCTTACCTTTCTCTCAATAACGCGTCACTCCTGAAACGGACGAGTACAATGGCATCAAAGCCCTTCACTTTATCAAGATACACGCAACAAAACTTTATGCTTCAAGGAGAAGCAGGCTGGACAGCTAAATCTTAGCCAAAAACATATTTTAATTATACCTGCAGAAAATATTTAAAACATCAATAAATTTGGTACAAATTATTAGTTTCAGTCTTGGAACTATCGATAGTCTTAAAAACATTTCTCTACTTGATTAATTGAGTTTAAATACATCTTTGATATACTCCGATCTACCACATGACATAAGAAGTGCTTTCAAACTATGTAAATCTTACTAACAAGTAGAGAAGTGTTTGAAACTATCTAAACTAGACGAGAATTTAGATATGTATTTCACTCATGTTACAACATAAATGATGCATTTCAATTCAGTTAACCAAATGGAAAAATGTTTTTAAAACTAACAATAATTTGAGAAAGAAACGAACAATTCGCATCAAGTTTAAAAATATTTCAACTACTTTTCTCTTATGTTTAAAACTGAATATGCTTTCTTCAACAGCATATTAAGCAAAAATCGTATTCAAAACTTAACCAAAAAAAAAAAAGAGGAGAATCAATAATATTTTTACTTATATTTTAACCTATAACTCTATATAGAAATACTCAATCACTAAAACAAATCACTCCTCCAACCATCTCTATTTTTTAAAAAAAAGGGAATGGTGGGAGTTAAAAGGAAATAAATATCAAAATTAGATTATTGGGACAGGGACACATAAAGAAATTAAATTTTGTGGTAGAGAAATTTTCAGCCACCTGTTTAAACTGAGTTGTCAATAACAAAAGAATTTTTAAGAAGCAAAATTTGTAGCCTCATAATATCATGGCCTTACACTACCATGGCTTTGAATTTCAGCTCTGTTTTTGTGCAACCAAAACATGTCTGCTTTCTCATTCCTCCAAACCACAAACTTTATTATTCTTCTTTAAGAAGATCTGCTCTTTCTGAACAAGGGGATGGAAGTGTCACTAACGAGGAAGAGCTTCCCACTTATTCAGGTATGCTTAAAACTTTCACTAATCCTTATTTTAAATCATTTTGTTATTTCTAATTTGTGAGATTATAGTGTACTAATCTTCCCTGGAAAGAATCTTTGATGGTGAAGTGTGGATCTTTTACAAATATTTCATTACTGGTTGCTGTAAGTGGCGGAGACAATATTTTCATCTGACGTTGAGAATTCATTACTAATTTGATTAATATTTAAGATATTTTACGAGGAATTTAGAATAGTTAAAAATCCATAGAGAATTGAGAGGAGCACTCTAGAATGAAAAAAGATAAGGAATATTCTAGAATGGAGCGTAAAACGTAAGTAGATCTTATCACTACCTCACAAAGATAAAAGAAGCTGTTTTCGGGAGACCCTCGTCTCAAAAATATCAAGCTTCATAAGCAGAACACTAGAACCTTTCATCATCATCTATAAATGGAGATGGTTTGTTTGGGTTGTATTCGTGCTCAAATAAAGTGTATGTGTTCTAAGTAAGGAGTGTGCTCAAGTAAAGAGTGTTATTGAAGTATGCGATATGTGAGAAATAAGAGCGAACAGAAAAAATGAGTGCAAGAAATATTGGAGTGTTAAGACTTGTAAGACGGACGTTAGTTTAAGATTCCCTTTTACACTTTAATGAAATAATTTGTAGCCACATAAATATCTAGAGATTTGTTTTAGACCATTTCAGAACTCTTTTTTGTCCTGAGCCAAATCAAACTGTGCTACATAAATTGGAACGAAGGGAGTATATAATACAAGTAAAAAGATATTTTTTGACCCTCTATATGCAGTATGATTTTCCGGTGAATGGATTCGTAAATCCCTTCCATCCCTCTAGCTCAGTCATTGCTGACTATTGGTCTTCAATACACAACATTATTAAAGTGTTGAGGCATGCTTTACTTTTGAAGTTGAGGTCTTAAATCACAGAATTTAGTAAATGACATAATGTAAGGGTACTTAGTTTTGTCAAAATCTTGAAATGGATATTTAAACTAATCTCTCTGATTGAGTGCTGATAGTTACTATAATGGAATCAAAACTTTACCTCTGTATGATATAATATGAATTGATAAGCTAATCAAGTGGTGTTCATATCTTAGTCCAGTTTGATGTATGACGGTATGAGCTATGCTTGTTTTGTTTGATTGTTGAAATTTTACTATACTGGAATCAAAACCTTACCTCTGCCTGATATAATATGAATTGATAATTAATCAAATGGCGTCCATATCTTAGTCCAGTTTGATGTATGACGGTATGAGCTACATTGTTTTGTTTGATTGTCGAAATATCACTGATTTTGTTTTGATTTAGGGTCATTATCCTCTGCTCGAACACAGCTAGATCTCTTGGAACAGCTCACTTCCAGCAGCTCAGCAGTCAATGGTACAAGTTCTGCCCTTTTGATTCTTCATTTTTTTCTAATCCTTATAAGTAATATGAGGATTTCATGAAATTGCTCTAAGAAAGTATGTAAATATCCAAGGACTTTGAGTTCCTTCCGAGAGTTATAGGGAATTTATGAAGTCCACAAAAGTGCTCTATGCTTCTTTCGGCTTTCATTAGTGAGAGCTGAACTATCCTTCTGACCGTCATTCACTTGATCATTGACCAGGTTATGAAAGTGATAGTAGCTCTGGTAGACCTACAATTCGCGATCAGCTGGCTAAATTGGTTGATCGAGATGATGACTTCAGCATTCCCTTGGGTAAGAATCTGAAGAAGGTTAGCGCCAAGTTCTTAACTACTTCACAGAAGAGAAACATCAAAAGACAAGCTTATTTGAATGAAGTATCTGGGAGGAATGATTCAACTTTCTTTGCTACAATTGGAGCATTGATCATCCTTCCACCCTTTGTCATTTTAGGAATTGCAATAGCGACAGGTTACGTGCAGTTATTTCCATGAGCTGTATACATATTTTGTATAAAGATTCACTGTTTCTGTTACTAATATAGTGACACTTCATAATTTTATAAATGTCCTTGTAACTATCGAGATCAATGATCATTTGGAGTTCTAGAGTAACTGGTGTTCTTAGGAAATGTTTCTCTTGCTCGAGTGTCCATTTTCATTCTAGGTGTCACCAAAAAGAACTAGGGATAGTAAGAACAAGCTGCATATGTCGCGATGGTGTTGGATATGCTTAACTCATTGATTGAACATGTCGCGATATATCACCAATGCAGAGGTGTTATCCTTTTGGCAATGTAAAAGAGGAGAGGTGGACACGATATCTTTCATTTTATAGACTGTGTATGATGCTTTACGTTGATAGTACCTTATGAGAAAAATTATAACAAAATTGGAAAGAATTTAAAAATTGGTAGTGAAAAAGAAAAATTATGTTAGCCTGAAGTCTTAACATGACTCTGATTATCCCATGGGTGACAGTTCCTTTTTCTGAGTTGGAGATGCTTCTTGATCCGTTGGTCGTACTGATTCATCGCCTAAAATCCCTCCTGATTGCTTTATATACTGCCATTTTTCTTGGAACAGATAGATGAACGCGATAAAAGCAACCTCAACACTGAAAAGCCATTTCCAAACACTTGTGCTTTTCATTGTCCTTGTGTTATAGGCCTGTAAACCTGTATATACGTTGACGATTCCCAGTAAAGTAACTGCGACTCCAATAAGCCAGTGAAATGCATACCATATACCCCTATTTTTGCCTCCCCTGTACATACAAGAACAAAAAACTTCTATTCAATTGAGTGAACAACAGAAACTTGTGAAATTTTTGTATCTTTTACCTGTCAGGTCGAAAAATCCCAGCGATAAATGGCAGCCATATGGCAACGTATAGTGCTAAGCCAATTCTCTGGTGAGTATTGTCAAAAAAGTTGTCAAAGCTTCTTACTGACATAACTGTTGCTACTGCGACAAGGAGAACAGATACTATCTGCAAAATAACCAAAACATAAGTAAATATTGATATACGTTGAGTCTCGCCCTCTCTACTTGTCAGTAAGTTATGATATTGTTGTCGTATCATTATAGTAGTATTTGTTAATATTATGCACTACAGAATGATGTAATGTCACTGTATTTTGTAAAGCAATATCAAAAGTATGTCATGATAAATTAAACGGTTATCCCTAACATCATAATGAACTTTAATTGAGCTCATTTTAAAAATAAAGATAAGAGTTAGTTTCCTTTATCACTAAGCATTCATCAGTGTTATCAATTTGATGCTTTAACTTACAATTACCTAATAATAAATTGTGGGCTAGTTTAATTATTAGCAAATGTGTAATTATAGCTATTACTCTCTTTCAGTATCATTAGAGGTGAAAGGTGGGGTACTTATATCTAATAAACAAAGTTCAAATTTGTAATTATAACTTTTTGAGTAACTGATTTTCATGTCAATGAAAAGAAGTGAAACATTCATTGACTAAACAAAATTTATGACCCTCTCCCCAAGCAAATAATTAGTTTGCATCAAATCGATTAATTTAACCTTAATAAATATGAAGTAAGAATACATATATTATTTATTGATTTGGTGCAAATAGCAAGTACGTGATACCTTCTACTTTTCAGAATGAAACGATGAAAAGTGATCTTATTTACCTGTAAAGAAGCATGAATATACACAATCATCTTAAGTCTTCTTCCATTTTGCTCTTTATTAGACATTCTTATTACAAGAACTGCTACTGGCATCAAGAACCCCATGGAAGCCCAGAGGAGAACTCCATGTAGAATAATTTGAAAGGACAACTTTGAACTTAGCTGAAATTTGACAGGAAAGTCAGTTGCTGTCTTAAAAAAATGTGTTCAAATTACAGAACAATAACTAGAAACAGAATATGATATGCAGATGTGAATAACCTCAAGGACTTTATGGTCGTTGGATTCGTTAGTAATATTTTTGGTGTGCTTCTCAGTTGCAGTGACTAATGGCAGAAGAGCAACAATGAAAATCGCCACGTGAACAATCACCTTCTGTGTGGTCATCCTTACCATGTTGCTACTCCTATGTTGTTTTATACTACTTCTATGTTGCTAATGCTAGAAAACTCGTCTTGTTGAAGAGATAGAACAAACTAAGCTGAAAAGGCAAGCCAACAAAAACTTCTTGACCTTAACCAGTTAATCTCAGCAGGCACATTGCTTTCTTCAAACAACGCTTTATCTAAAGACGTTGAAAAACAAATATTCCCTTTCTAAGCAGCGTTTAATTATCGTCGATTCTGCAAAGAAGACAAATTAAGAATGTTTGGCATATATAGTGTTCAGATTACTAGTACTTAATATATTCATAGACTATAGTAGTACATATTTTTATAGTGGGAAATGGGCTGTGATTTCAACCTGGTAGGGACCTTATGACAGGCTTTTTCTTTTTAATGGAGAGAATGTGGTATTACAGACCACAACACAGTCAGAGTGGGAGAAATTTTTTACAAAAAAAAAACATCAAGTATATTTGTATAATTTTAGTCTTTACTTACCCACTACTGAGAAGAAGAATGGTCACTAGTATTATAAGTATTTGTTGTCTATGTTGTGGGTGGTTGCTTTTGGAAATGAACTAAATTTCAACTCATTAAACCATCAGACTGTTAACAGTTTATGTTAAGCTGACAAATCACATCTACTCTATTCTGAAACAACAAAATAGCTATGGCCAGTGTAATCCCACGAGTGAGGTATGGAAGAACAGTGCGAAACAGATCTTACCCCTACCTTAGGAGGTAGAGAGATTATTCTTAATAGACGTTCAACTCAAGTAAAAACATTACAAAGCAGTTTGAAAGTCGAAAACAACGAGAATGAAGAAAGCAACAACATACCCAGTGGAATCCCACAAGTGGGGTCTAAGGAAGGTAAATTATACGCAGATCTTACCACTATCTCATAGAGATAGAGAGGTTGTTTCCAAGAAACTCTCGTCTCAAGAATCAAGCCCCATAAGCAGAACAATGAGAATGAAGAAGCAAAGACAAAATGTCAAAGAACGCATGACAAAGCATAGATGAACAGTCGCTACAACAAAATATACTAATATGATAATCGAAGTGCAAGAACATTAAATAGTAACAAAAATGAAATAACAAGAAACTCCTCGAGTAATACTACGACTACTATTAATATGGAAGAATAAGGGAGACAGTTCTCAATTATCTAACTAATCCACTACCTCAAGCCATATCCTTCCTAACTTTCCATCTAAGCTCGTGTTTTCGATAAATAA
>DF357580.1:117933-145924 GCA_000787875.1 Solanum virginianum
TTCCCTTTTCATTTTTGTTTTGCTGCTCGGAGTCTGATACCTATATTAGATTCAATTAAATTTAAATTCTTACAATATAAAATTTATTTATGTGAGCGATAAAAAAATTTCAATTATCCATAATAATTCATATTAATAAAACTTATATTTAAATTTAATTAAATTTAAATTCATATATTATAAAATTTATTTTTAAACAAATAACTCTTAATCATTTCACCGCAATTTATAGCTTCCTCTCTTCAACTATTCATGGGAAACTTCCACCCAAAAGAATTTAAAAAATACAGAAAGAAATAATAACAAATCCAAAAAAGCGACAAAATAAAAAATACAGGGGGGGGCATTTAACCCAAATAAAATAAAAGGACTTAAAACGGAGCTGCCCCGGACCCGGCAATAATCGCAGTGATCCAATTTTCCGGCTTACCGTAATGGTATTTCTCTCCATTTTTCAAATTCGGATTCATTGTTATCTTTGATCGGAAATTAAACTTGAGCTCCAAATCCTCCCATGGCGGCAGTCACTGTTGCCGCAGAATGGCAGCTCCTCTATAATCGCTACTACCGGAAACCAGAAATTTATCAGATGCAATGGAAGCATGTGAACCTCACGCGCAACAAAGTCGCTTGCGCTCCTTTCGGCGGCCCAATCGCCGTAATCCGTGACGATGCAAAGATCGTCCAGCTCTACGCCGAATCCGCCCTTCGTAAGCTCAGAATCTTCAATTCCGCCGGTGTTCAGATCTCCGAAACAGTCTGGAAGAATCCCGGGGGTCGGCTTATCGGTATGTCATGGACGGACGATCAGACCCTAGTTTGCATCACTCAGGACGGTACTGTTTATCGTTACAACATCCATGCCGAGCCTATTGAACCGAATTCTCAGCTGACATTAGGCGCAGACTGTTTTACTCATAGTGTAGTTGAGTGTGTTTTCTGGGGAAATGGTGTTGTTTGTATCAATGAGGCGTTTCAGGTTTATTGTATTCCTGATTTCAATAATCCCAAACCTATCAAATTGGCGGATACTGGTTTGGAGGATTTTCCTTTATGTATGGCTGTGATTGAACCACAGTATACTATGTCTGGCAATGTGGAGGTACTGATGGGTGTTGCTGATCACGTGTTGTTGGTAGAAGAGGATGGCGTTCAGGAGGTTGGGCTTGGAATTGGGACTCTCCAGAAGATGGTGGTTTCCCAGAATGGGAAGCTTTTGGCATCTTTCACACATGATGGGAGGCTTCTTGTTATGTCCACAGACTTCTCCAGCGTCATTTTCGAGTATCCTTGCGAGGTTGTTGTTTCATTCGAGTACTCTAATTAACTGTTTCTGCATTTTTCCAAGTAAATTCTTTTTGCTCCATTTTATGCAAGTGTTAACTGTAGTGATTTTTATGGAGTCCTACTACATTGTTGCTTATACAGTTTTTCAGATAATATGCTGCAGTTGCATTTTTGTTTCTTGTTAATGTAACAAATGTTTTCTGGCCTTTTAGCTTGATTAATATCACATATATAGGCCGCCTAATTTAGTTTCATCATTTGGAATCTTTAGTTCATATGGATCACTGTTCTTTACCACTTATCCAAAAGACACAACGAATCCTTTCTTACCATGCTATTGCTTTTGTATTTGTAGTCAGCCCTACCCCCTGAGCAGCTAGCTTGGTGTGGAATGGACAGTGTACTGCTCTACTGGGATGATATGCTTCTAATGGTGGGTCCATATGGAGACCCTGTGCGATACTTTTATGATGAACCCGTTCTCCTTATCCCTGAATGTGATGGCGTTAGAATACTGTCCAACATGAGTATGGAATTTCTTCAACGAGTTCCAGATTCAACTGTCTCCATATTTCAGATTGGTAGCACACTGCCTGCAGCTTTGCTTTATGATGCCTTAGATCATTTTGACCGGCGGAGTGCCAAGGTAGGCGATTTCTTTTGGTATTTACTCTATGGAGTGACAAAGAACCAACTTGCCTATTTCTATCTCCAAATATCACAATTGAATGGGCATAATTACACTTGTTCATGTGCATACATTTAATGTTCTAACATATAGATATCTACTTCTTCATCCAGACTTTGTTTCCGTATCTACCCTGGGATGTGTAATATAACTGACAAACCCACTTGACAAAGGATAGCATAAAGAATAAAAATGCTTAGCTATTTTCTTTTGCATGAAGTCAGTTTTCTCTATAAGTATATCAATTCCTACTATAAGGGGTCGTTTGGTTGGGAAGAACTTAACCCAGGATTAGCTATCCCGGGATAAGTTATTCCACCATGGATATGGGATAAATTATCCCATCAATATTGTATAAATGGTGGGGTAAGTTATCCCAAACCTGCTACCAAACAAGATACCAAAATTTTATCCCTCCACTATTTTTTTATCCCATAAATATTTATTTTTATCCCTCGTACTAGACGACCCCTAAGTACACTACCATGATACATCATTTCCCACATTCCCTACTGCCATTATGTCCATCTTCATGCCTAGTCCAATGTTGTACATGACATAAAATAAGTTTGGTCTTGCTTGAGCTTAAATAAGTTGACGTTTTGATTTCTTGAGTAGTTGCAACAATTGTGGTGATAAGGAATTCTTTATCTTTGTTGAAACTTGAAATTCACTAATAAAGTGCTGACATTTGTTCTTATACCTTGTATTGACGGGTTCTGCTTTTCCTTCTCTGCTCTTTCTTAGAATGCAGGGAATGGATGTTGTACGAATACTTATTTTCATATTAACTAAAAAATTTTGTTGCTTTGCTCCGGGCTAAAATTTGGCAACTTCAACCATTACTGTTTGTAGCCATCTAAAGGCAGCGGTATGATAATGAGCTCCAGCTTTTGACAGGATTCTGATATAATAAGACATGATTTGATGTCAAATTACTCAAGTCCTCTGGTCCTTATTACATTTTTCTTACTCTCCTTTTAGTGTAGTAGCAAGGAAGAGGTCTGACTAGGATAAGGTAATGAGGGTATCTACCTTTTCATGGAGTCATCTTTGGTATTCTAAATTGGGAAATCATCCATTTAGTGCTGGATGAAGATATACCTATTCATCTATAAATGGTTGTGAACTTGTGGGTACACACTTTTGTGTCATTGATGTTTAGAAAAACTTAAATTTTATCCATCATTGCTAATCCTGAAAAAGGGATAGTGTGTAAGGTTGTTTTTATCTTTTTTTGTAAAGGTGCATATATATAACCACTGGATTTGAATGAAACCTCGAGTTTCTCATCATCAGAATGTTTTTCGTCTGTTCTTGAATGCTTTAACTAGTGAAGTGTTTTTTTATTTTGTAATTTGGATTTCGAAGGTCAGAGACAGAAATTTAAACTTGAAAGGATTGCTAACAATCTTTGGTATATCCTCTTTTCTTTTGAATCAGCTCCTAAGGTGCTTCCTTTGTCCTTTTTTATTTTGATGAACAGGTTTTTCCTTTGTCTTTTTTTTCTAGGAACACAATCGTCTTAGCTTCTTACGCCAGATGTGCATGCTTTGGTATGCATAGTAGAGAAAACTGTTTGACGTTTGCTTTTGGGTGAATTCTAATCTCCTAATCACTAATCAGGCTGATGAGAATCTGAGACTGATACGGTCTTCGCTGCCCGAGGCTGTTGAAGCATGCATTGATGCAGCAGGTCATGAATTTGATGTCTCACAGCAGCGGACGCTTTTAAGAGCAGCAAGCTACGGCCAAGCCTTTTGCAGGTTGGTCTATTGGCTTTATTGTACAGATAATATTCTAAAAATTTCTATTTTACTGCTTCCTGAGAAAAAGAGAAATTCCATTTTACCTTTTGCCTCTGGTGTTGGTACATATTCTAACTCTAATGCTGTATATGTTGACAATGGTTATCTAATGCTATTTTCATATGATCAGGGGAGGGCAAAAAGATCTGCCTCTTGGCTTATGTAGATATTTAGGCTCTTTCCTTGTCTAAATTCCTTTTGAGGAGGCAGTGGTTTCTGTCATTCAGTTAAATATCACTGTACTCATTATTCATCGCGTATAAGAGAAATCAGAGGATAAGGCATTTCTTTGCTATAGCGAGCTACCTCTTTCTGTTTGAAAAACAAGCTAATTAGTGATGGAGAAGTTTATATAAACAAGTGATGATGGGAACTTTTCAAATTGTATTAACCTGGTAATGTTGCTTTTCCTGTAAGTTAGACCAGAGAGATACTGGTAAATGGAAAGTGTCTACATAAACTACTTTGTATTTATTGACTGACCTTTCCTTCAAAACAACATATGCTGCTGCGCTAGAGATTGATGGTGTCTCTTGAAGATCAATGAATATTTGGATGTTAAAAAGAGGCTTCCTTCCAAACTGAGCTTGGTTCCAGCTCACTGGCAGCCTTTGAAAAAATAATTCTCTCTGCCGGTTAGGTTCGTTGGAACAACTTTGTTCTCCGGAGAGCAGAGCTTTGTGAACTGGGTGTTGGTTATATCATAAGCAACATATCATGAACATATGCTGTTCAACACCTTCTTTTGTCCTTCCAAGCAGAGAGAACTACAACCTAGGACCATTTCCTCATTAATGCTAGTTGAACCATCTCACTCTATCACTTGGGGAATTTGGATCACTGGCTAGATAAGGGGGAACCATAAATACCAGCAATCTATATTGTGGAGCAGTGAATGCAATGATAGTGTAGGGACTGTGTTCCATCTGTGAGGTGTGGGTTTGTTGAAAAATCAACATGTTTCCGATTTGGGTACATGCCAGAACAACCAGGCCATCATAATGTCTGTGTTTGATGCTGTCAGTCCAAAGCCATAAATGAAGTTTAAGGACTAAAATTTGATCCAAAGTGTGGGGTGGATGCAACTAAAAAAAATAATTTGTTTGTTTGTTCTTTGTTCTTTTTTGTTATTTGGAATTTCCATCTGTTTTTTCCTTTGAGTACAAGAGATGAAAGGTCAAGGGTCGGAGGGGTAGAGGAGTATAAGCTTTGGAGTGTCAATTATGTGCTTGCATACCTTAGGACTAATCACTAAACCAAAAGTCAGTTCTCAAGGGATTTGTCATCATGAGGAAGTAGCCAGAACTTTTCTTTGTGCAACTTGTATGCTGAATATGCATTATGTTAAAATGGATCAAACTAATGGAACAATGGGCCTTTTATTTGTTTTTCTATAAACCCTCTCCTAACTTTTGAAGCTGTTGGAAAGTTGATCTTATCTAGAGATCATTCTATTCTGATTACTTCTCTTGTTAATGATATCCAGTTGGCTTTGGCAGCCATTTTCAACGGGACCGCATTCAAGAGATGAGTAAAACCTTACGAGTCCTAAATGCTGTGCGTCACCCAGATATTGGCATTCCTCTCAGTATTCAGCAGTATAAGGTACGGCATACTTCCTTGTTTTAAGTGGAGTTTGTGCACTAAGTTCACTCTCACTCTCTGTATGGATCTTTTCCTGACATTTTCTCCTGCAGTTGCTTACACCTGCTGTTCTGATTGCGCGTCTTATTAATGCTCATCGCCACCTTCTTGCACTACAAAAATATTCTAGGAGCTATTTACCAATAATTTTTTTGTAGGAACTCGTCCAACAATTTTTCAATTTGCCTACTTCTGGAATCATGTTGTAATTGCTCTGTTCTATCAATCATCTTTCGTTTGTATGTGGTCCAATTAAGAAGATTCTTCCGCACCTTATTAGTACTTGTATAATCTGTAATGGCGTTTAGACACAAGTTGCTCATATTCATAACATGTCACTTTTGTGCACTTATTGAGATAACATGTCAGTTTGTGTGATATGTTGGTTGTTTTGTGGAGACCGTATGAGATGTCAATCTGTTATTACATTGTTTCTTGTGTGTGTAATGTACTGTCTTCTCTTAAATATGTTGGACTGTATGAGGCATTCCCCTGAACTTTTATTTTTACATCAATTAAAACCGACTCAAAGTGAGCTTCCAAAAGTCCAAAGGAAAGAAAGGATGTATCTAGATGGATTCTGAAATTTTTACATGTTAGCTTATATTGTTTTCCTTATCAAAATGGTAGCTCATAATGTTGTTTTTGCACTTTGTGTATAGGAGGTTGTAGTCATGCACTGGGCGTCTACAAAGATAACAGCATCGGCGGCAATCCCTGATGCCACTCTTCTAGAGATGTTACTTGATAAGGTTTGTGTTTGGTTCTAGCTGTCCAACATCGATTAGTGTAGTGCAAAATCTCATGTAAATTGTTGGTATGTCAGCTGAAGATATGCAAGGGAATATCTTATGCTGCAGTTGCTGCTCATGCGGATAAGAATGGTCGTCGGAAGTTAGCTGCAATGCTTGTTGAACATGAGCCACGTTCATCTAAGCAGGTTTGTTAATTCTTTTAAATGCCTATTGTCTTTCTGTAAATGTCCTTTTATTGAAACTCTTTTTCATGTTTTCTAGTGGAGCCTATACCCCACTTGTGGGATATCACTGGGTATTATGTTGTTGTTCTAATGGAGCCCTATAACTTCTTTTCTCTCAACGACAGAAGTTGTCATCTAAGGGAACTTCTTTGTTCTCAGCTGGCTTTAATCTGTTAATTAGATTTCTGTGATCAAAATGTACTACATGGTTAGCCTTCATTAGCTTCTGGTGTACTAACTAAGTTATTCTTCTAGGTTCCTCTCTTATTAAGCATTGGAGAAGAGGATACTGCTCTAACGAAGTCAACTGAAAGTGGTGATACTGATTTGGTTTATCTTGTTCTCTTCCATATCTGGCAGAAGGTACATATAGAGACTGGTCTGGAGTAGATTTTCTTGTAAAATATACATCCTAAACCTTTTTTTTTCTTTTCTATAAATGACTACTTAGTTCAGTTGTTATTAATAGCCTCATGCTTTTTCCCCCAGAGACCAGCTTTGGAGTTCTTTGGGACAATACAGGCCAGACCTCTAGCTCGTGATTTGTTTGTTAATTATGCACGGTATGAGAACTTTTGAATTGTTATCACTTCAAGAACAGTTTGTTTAACCTTCTGAATGATGTTCCTTCTTCCCAACCTCAAGGCATTACAAGCATGAATTTTTGAAGGACTTTTTCCTATCTACTGGGCAACTTCAGGTTGGTTTGTGTGGAACTACAACTTATTTTTCCACCTTTCTTCTGATTAGCTCGTTCCTGTTTTTTAGAAATGTAGAACTGTTTATGCCATATTGAATCTTATCCTAGTGATATTGAATGTCTGTTTCTGTGGACGTTTTGTTGTTCCGGTGGAGGTTCTGTGTATATGGAGTCACATTCTTTTATCTGTTGACATAATTCCAGGTTTCTCCTTATTTTTATTGTTTGGGTAACATTTCCCTCATTATTCTCTGTAACAAACCGAAGGGAATGGTTTCAATGTCTAGCAATATTATCATGTTTATGTTCTTCAACTCACATTGTTTTTCTTACGTTCCATTTATATATCTTAGTAGATGGAATTTGGTAAAAGAACATTCTAGGTACACTACCCATCAAAAATAATATGTTCTAGGAACTCCTTATCAATTTTTAATTTTGCATATTGTTGCTTGTATCTTTCCATTTATATTTCTTAGTGGATGGAAGTTGGTAAAAGAATATTCTAGGAGCTATTTACCAATAATTTTTTTGTAGGAACTCGTCCAACAATTTTTCAATTTGCCTACTTCTGGAATCATGTTGTAATTGCTCTGTAATCCTGTTCTGTTGTATCTTGTTTCTAGCTTAACTTGTCATGACGTGTGAAATTTGCTTCTACAGGCTAGTATTATACAGTTAATGGTGATTCTCTCTACTTTTATCTCTATTCAACTTTATCTATCTGATGAAGTTTCACTCTTGTAGGATGTAGCTTTTCTGTTATGGAAAGAGTCATGGGAATTGTCTAAGAATCCCATGGCTAGCAAAGGATCTCCACTTCATGGTCCAAGAATCAAACTCATTGAGAAGTCCCAGCACCTTTTTGCAGAAACAAAAGAATATGTTTTTGAATCAAAAGCTGCTGAAGAGCATGCAAAATTGTTAAGGTGCCATTACCTTCAGCATTAGTTATCAAGTCATTGAGATGATGATTTCAGTGGAGCTCTTTCAATATTTCTTTTGCTTGCTCTTACTTTTCATTTTCTCTTCTTCATTTTCAGCAAAATTGTGTTTGCTGAGTGTGCACTAGGCTCATATTTAGGCACCTGATAACATTACTAACCAGCGAAAGAAGCCTTCCTATTATATTAGTCCAGTGCGCTAGCTGCAGTAAAAAAAAAATGTGAAGCTCAAATTAGATGAGAGTTTCAGAATAGTTGCTTCAACAAGTCAGAAAACAATCTTAACTTTTAGATTATCATTATATGTGTATCTCATCTATGTGGTTCAATTGATCCGTATTTTTCTTAGATATGAGGTGTACTATGACTTCCCAAGTCTATATTTAGACTTCCCATAATATCTATTTTAGGGATAAATTTTTCTGCATATATCTATAGAACTTAAGTCTACGTTATGTCAACTTGCTAGACTGGTTTTTCGGAAATTCTACATAAATACAAGAGTTTAGAGGAGACTTCGCAATGAATCAGGAGAGAATTACATCTCCCAAGTCTCACTAAGGGAGAGGCCCGAGTAAAGTCTTTCATTTTCTTCCCAAGTTTTAGCGTCCAAGGATAGTACCCCAGCTGTTATAGGATAACCATGTGAATTAAGTTCAAGTTTCATCAAGCACTGCTCAGGAAGAAACAGATGATTATTAAACACCATGATAATTTTATTGTTGCAACACTGTTCCTTGACAATTAAAGTGACAAACTTCCAGAATAGTCTCGTCTGTCTGCAACCTTTCTAGTTTATTCGACTTCTTTTTTCCCTTTCTTTCATAGTTGTGACATTTATGATTTTCCTTTTTGTAAATATTTTAAGGAAGTGCATAGAAATCTGACAGATTACTAACACAAAAATGTAAACTCATAATGCATTCTCTCTCTCTGCTGTCTGTATTTTTCTTTCTACTTCTTTTGTTACCATTCTTTTCTGCTTAACTTCTATTTAGATGTTGTTTTTCTTGTCTTATCATTCATATACTGATATAGGATACAACATGAGTTAGAGGTGACTACAAAACAGGCCATCTTTGTGGATTCAAGTATAAGTGATACAATTCGTACATGCATTGTGCTGGGGAACCATCGTGCTGCCATGAAAGTCAAAACAGAATTTAAGGTCTGTACCATCTCTTTTGGCTCACAGTGATGATATACTTCTATTTCTCTGTTTTATTAGTGATTTCTGTATCCTCGTTTAGGTATATGTGGGTTCAACTTCTGAATTTATCCAATTTAAGTGCCCTTAATTTTAATTTTCTTGGATGATTAGGTATCTGAAAAACGATGGTATTGGCTGAAAGTTTTTGCTCTGGCAACTATTAGGGATTGGGAAGCCTTGGAAAAGTTTTCAAAGGAAAAAAGGCCACCAATCGGTAAGTCCCCTCAGTAGCTTAACAGGAGGAAATCTGTACTTCCCCTATTATTTTAACAAAATATCTCTAAATGCATTTCCCTGTGATATTTGTAATATAATCTGGATATTTATTTATTTTCTCTTAATTGTTATGATGGATTTTTTTTGGATATTAATGTTAAGTTTAATTCTGCTTGGGGTACTTTGGTTTTGCATTCCAAGGAGCAGGAAATTAGATTGAAAAGTTAGAACCTGAATTAGAAAATGCTGTATGCGATATGTATTAGGGGTATGGCACCTGATATAGGGTTTCTGCAAGTGCCTTCCCCATATTAGTAGAGGTTTACTATAAACCTAAGGCATCTGGAGAAGTGGCTTTCCCTGCACAACTATGTACGTAATGCTGCCCCCTTTGATATCTTTAAATTATTTGCTTCTTTCAAACCCTACTTAATTTGATCAGTTCTTGAGGTTGAAAAAGTTGATTAATTTCTGTAATAGCCTTCACTTAGAGAGACATTAGTTAGCTTGAGCTATATTTCCTCTTGAATTACTTGATATTTAGAGAGACATTAGTTAGTTTGAGCTAGACTGCCTCTTGAATACTTGATATGCTTTATTTTGTTTTTTGGTCAAACTAGATTTTGTTGTAGACTTGTATCCATGTTGAGCTAGATTTCTCTTTTTGTCAGCAAGTGGAATGTGAAATGTATTTCTGCTTCTTGTTACTGCCACTAAAAGCAGCACCTTGGACTTGTTCATGGACATACCAAGCAAGTCCTTTTGTGAGCGTATACTTTATGCTAATGAAGGCTAGTGGTTATCTTATATTATCCCTTTTTTCCTATTTTTTCTCTCCTAGGTTACCGCCCATTTGTCGAAGCATGTGTTGATGCGGATGAGAAAGGTGAAGCACTAAAGTACATACCAAAGCTGACTGATCCTCGTGAAAGAGCAGAGGTAAGTGTTGTATATGTTATGATATTTCCATGTTGGTCTGCAGACATGGCACGTAGTCCTGCATAGTTTTAGGTGTGAACTTTACCCACATGTGATCACTTATCTCTGCTGAGATGATTTTGCTAACAAATGAATTTATTATAGAAAAAGTAGTTACTTCCTTTTCTTTTTGTCTATGCTTGTGAAAAGCTTGGGTTCTTGTATCTTTAGTGGCTAGAAAAAAGCATTTGACCTGTTGCCTCTAAAGTGCATTGCATTAGTCCAAAATGATATGCATTTAGAGACAGACTGCATATTGGACTAGGCTTAAGATATGCTTCCTTTTGAAACATAGGAGCTCTGAGCTTATTTTGGTCTGCAGGGCAGTAACGATAATGAAAAAGATATAATATCGCTCACATTTTTGTAATATTTCAGATCACAGCCTGGTTGATTTTAGCCTGTATAGTATCATTAATGCATTTCCCACCCCAAAAGGAAAAGAGGAAAAGTAAACTGATTCTGAAGTGTCAATAGACGTAATTAGATAGTCAACAGTAAAAGTGCATTTGCTGTATCAATTAAGGTGATGTGTCATGCTCATGAGATCTGTGAATCATTAACAGGCTTATGCTCGAATTGGGATGGCCAAGGAGGCTGCTGATGCTGCTACTCAGGCTAAAGATAATGAATTACTTGGGAGGTTGAAGCAGACTTTTTCTCAGAATGCAGCCGCTTCATCAATTTTTGACACCCTGCGAGATCGGCTATCCTTCCCAAGTGTTTCTTGATGTCATCCATCCCTTTGCTCCCTGCTCCTTTTACAAGGGCGGCTCAACACTAACCCCTTGTTTGGATGATTGTTATCCGTTGTATTATAATGTATTGTTAGTTTATATACAATGTTTGTTTTGATTGTTTGGATGGTGATTTTTCATGGTATGTATGGTTATCAAGAAAACGACATTTGTTTTGATTGTTTCATTAATTATATGGTATGGTATGGTTTGGTTTTATGGTTTTACTCGGGAAATAGTACATTGAGAGGTTTTAGGACGTGCATACTATATCAAGTGATGATAGTTTGATACTGAGTGGACTATTAATATTGTGATTGTGTTATATGTACCGAATGATTTGATGAGCATCTAATTTCTCTATTTTGATGTGTGTATTTTGATGCATCAATACACGTTTCTAGTTCATAATCCCACGTTAATAGTTCTTTTTCAAGTTTGCATATTATGTTGGATTGCCGTATGTGAAACACTTCGAAATATGTATGGTGAAATTACTATTTGATGGTTGGTAGTAATTTTTTTGCAATAGGAAACATACAACAGTGCTAATTATACAGCTGGTTATCTTAATCAATTATCTAGTATTCTTTACTGTATATCAAAAATATCTTGGGATAATTTGTTATAGTGGGTATGAGGAGAGATTGAGGTACGCTAAGAAATATTGGAGAGTGTTATTAGTTTAATTCAGTTAGTGTAATGACTTAAGTTCACATGATAAGCATATTTTTGTATCTTGATATGTAGTAGTTCGAAAGATAAAATTTGTATGGACCTAAAATTTGAAAAGGACAATGTGTATCATGAACTTGAATCGTAAAATATTAGGAACGAATTCTTTTAAATAAATAAAATTGTAACTTGTGATTTTAAACATGACATAAGATTGTCATAATAATACAAGCATGCCATTAAGAACAAGACAAAATTAATTGTTGTTGCCATGGTTCCCTTTCTCATTATTTTTAGTATGGATTTTTCATGACTATTGTATATGATTTACATACGTGATTTTTGATATACGTTACTCTTGAGAGAATAATTTGCTTTGCAATTATCCAGATTTATGTTCTTAAAGTTCATGAAAATTGATAAGTTTTATCTTTCGAAGAAGTCAAATTTGTCAATTCTCTGTATTTCCCTGTGGGTAGCGCAAATAAAGAAAACAATTCATTAATGCCTAGTTTTATCAGCACTTGAGGAAATTGATAAGGAAAAAACATATTCAAGTAAGACAATAGTTGGAAAATATTCATTTTGTGGTTTTCATCATCAATTTTTTTGCTTGTATTGTTATAAAAATCTTATGTCTGTTTAAAATTACATATTATAATTTTATTTATTTTAAGGAATTCATCCCTAATATTTTACGATTCAAGTTCACGATACGTATTATCTTTTTCGTATTTTAGGTCCATATGAGTTTTACCTTTCAAAAACATGCTTATCATGTAAACTTAAGTCATTGTGTTAATTGAAGATTCCTCTGAAGTAATATGTCAGTACGCATTTTCAAAAGTTTTCTAGTCTTATTTGTCTCGTCCTCAAACACTGCAGCATAAATTGAAAGTGGGATTGATTTCTATACATACATCAAGGACTTGAAAGGAAACAAAACGTATAGTTACTCAAAACCAATAAGTTAGGCCCTTAAATTCAACATAGTACAAAGTTCTTGCTTTATAAAACTAAAGTTATATAGTATGTTTGACTTGCGTAGTCTTTACCATAATAATATAGAATATAAGTAGGGTTGGAACAAAATAAGGTGTAAATCGAACTTACTTCTATTCATATGGAGTAGATAGACTGTTTTCAAAAGTCTTAGGAAAAACTCTTTTTTTGGAATAAGTTTAAAATAAAAAAAATGTTATAAAAGTCAAAAAATGAAGGAAGACTTTGCTCGACTCTTTATTTGTCCTAATTAAGGATATTAATTTTTCATCTTATTTTGTAGGGCAAGTCCACAGCCCTTCTTGTGGAAGAAACACTCAGAACAAACTTTGCGTTTTCGTACACAATAATAATTAATGGTGAGAAAATGATGTCTTCACAACAGTAAGTCGTGGCCTACACAAGAAAATCTAGTAAAAGTAAAAAAAAAATGGCAGGAGTTAAAAACACATTTGAACTTGACTAACTGAACTTAAATGAACTCTCAATCTGTTGTGAGACATAGCAAGTGGTCTCAAACTCTTATATGAGCATGAGGATCTCTATAAAAGCCGAGAGAAGTGTTGAAAAGATCCTAAACTTGACGAGAATATTGGGTGTACTCCATTTCACTCATGTTGCAAGATTTGTTGGGTTTTTGCCTCGAGTTTCTTACCATAATTAGAGTTTTCCTTTTAGGAAAAAGAAAAACAAAATTTCTCCATATTTGGTGAATCTCTTTTCTAGTAGGAAAAAGTTTATGACTCTATAAATAAAGACTATTTATCTTCTTGCTCATGCTCTTTCAAGGATTGCTTTGCTAGCTTTCGCATGACACCTGATTTCTGTCGATCATAACAAGATCGAAATATATTTAAGACTGTCAATAATTCACAAACAAAATTATTAATTCGCGTCAAATTTCAGCAGAGGATAACTCTTTACAGCTAGCTAGGAAGGTGCAGTTTTAGAAATATTAAGCATCTTTTTTTATTTTAATTGGTTTCTCATTTAACTACTGCTTTGACCTACTGATTAATTAGATAAATTGTTATTAGATTATAAGCATAATTGATTTTAACAATATTATGTCCTTTGATTGTGATATTCTCCCTCCGTCACATTTTATGTGACATCCTTTTCTTTTTGGTCTTTTCCAAAAAGAATGTTACTTTATTTTAATTGGAAATAATTTACTTTTAATTTTTTTTAATCCTTAATGAAATAATTTTTAGCCACAAAATATCTAAAAACAATTTCAGACCACAAATTTTAATTTTTTCTTAAATGTTATGTCAAGTTAAAAAATGTCACATCGAACCGAGGGAGTAACATTTACGTTCAATGACATAATGCGATGACGACTATTTGATTATTCCTAGAGACAAACAATTGGTGTAATACTTTTCCACGTTATTTTTGAGTATAAATACAATGAGAAAAAATCAATCAAAATTATAACTTCTCAAGGCACAAACGTAAACTTGGGAGTGAGTTTTAAGAAAGAGAAAAAAAAAATGACGGTACTATACTTTTGTTTATCTTATCATTATAGCATCCAACAAATACATAGCTCAATCGAGACGTACGATTATAAGTTGATCAGATTAGCTTATTAGATTTTTTTTAATTTATCATAAATACCAAGTATGCTTATAAAGAATTTTGGGGTGTATTGATGCAGATAAAGGTGGTTGTTAATATTTCTGTGAATGGATGTCAACCGCGACCAAGTTTGAAGAATTCCATTGTAGGTTGTTTGAAGCCAATGGTACCTAATTGTTTGTTTAAAGATATCACTTGCAAATATAAAGTCATGAAAATTGCAGCAACTTTACCAGGTACGTAACAAATAATACTACATTATTATTATATAACAAAAGCAAAGGAAAACCTTAAAATGCGTGTGTATGTATACATATGCTAATCGAACATTTAGTAATTAGCTAATAAATTTTGTTAAATGGAAATTAAGGAAAACTTCCGTAAATGTACACTTCGGTCATCTAGTTTATCAAACTTGGCCAAAATATACACTACATATACATTTGATTGTGTATATACGTATAATGCATATATATTATTGTATAATATGTGTATATTTGGTATAGCAAGTATAGATTTATTAACGTTGTGTACGTATTTTGTAAACAAGATGGTCCAAAGGTATTAGAATAATGTTACTTTTCCTAGTTAATTTCACATGTTACTTAACTTTAGAAGCTAGCTTGCTACAACGATAAAGTCAAAGAACCATTATCCATCACCTTGTTATAGTGGATAAAATTTAGTGATCATACGATACGATATGATAAAATAAGAAACATGATTTATTCATTGCAGGGGTGGAGAAAGTAAGTATAGATGAAGAAAAGAACTTGCTGACAGTGATAGGAGAGGGAATAGATACAGTGGAGCTGGTGAATATACTTAGAAAAAAAGTTGGATTTGCTAAAATAGTTAACCAGGGTGAAGAGAAAGAAGAGAAAAAAGAAGAGAAAAAGGATAAAGAAGAAGTGGTTCATTTATGTAATTGTAATAATAATAGAGTTATGCCAATGGCTCAAATATGGGAAGTTAGAGATCCTTATTATAATCACTCATGTTTTCCACTTTCATGGTGATTGCCTCTTGAGGAAAGTAGGAAGAGTTATGCTATTTTTATTTCACTTTTATATAATTCTATTCAGAGACTTGAACAAGTTTTTTTTTCATATATCATGTGTCGTTACCTTTATAGAATTGGTAAGGTAACATGTCAGTCCCAATTGCTTGTACTTATTCTTGATGAATATGTGTGTTATTAATAAAAGCTCGTCGTCTTGTGAGTAAAAGAATAATTTATAGTACTTCTTATATAATTTCTAAATACGTAATTTTACATTAAAAATGAAAAAATTGAAGTTTTTTCCAATTGTGAATGAGTTGGGAATTTGCGTCGTAAAACATGATTTTTCTATTCATTGCTCAAAAAAATAGCTCACTAAAAAAAATACAAGGTGAAAAATAGATTCTTATTGAAATAGTGGGAAACTTCATAATTCTTAAAACATATTATTTTTCTCTTTTCATCTATTCAATCAAAATATCTATAAAAATAGAAAATAGTAATCAAAATATTATTTTTATTGCTCCCAATTGTTTCACATAAATATATTAAATAGTGGAAGGGATGCATGGTATATTAACAAAGTATGGTGGGGTAGCTATCAGCCTATCACTTCCACAAATCCAAATAATTATAAATAGAGAAAATTGAGATTAAAAGTTATAAATATTATTCTTTTTTGAATAAAAAATTAAAAGGCAATAGTGACATAAAATATAAAAATGAAAATGGGAAAAGTAAGTCTTCGCTGGGAGAGTCTTGTCAATTCAGTGTTAAACATATGACCAATTATATAATTATTAGTACAAGGTTAGATAATTTAATTTCCTACTTTTATTTGGTCAAGTATAAGTCATATTTAATTATTCTGATGGGGTCTTAATTTTTGGACCATTATTAGATATTCATTTAGAAAGTCTCTGAAAGATAACATATTCATTTTTCCTTGTTAATTATATTAAAAATAATATTCATATTTTTTTATTCAATTTAAAAAATCTAAACTAGATATTCATTGTTTATCAAAATAATGACTTGAGATGTATAAATTAAAATTCAGCGATATTGGGTCCATCACTATAAGGTGTGCCCGGGGCGGAGTCACCATATATTGAGGGGATTCATCTGAATCCTCTTTGATGACAAATTATATTATTTATAAAAGATTAAAATAATTTTTTATTTATATATAATAAATATCAAACCTCCTTAGACTAGTTCATGTATTTATTTCTTTAAATTTTGAATCTTCATTAATTAAATAAGACGAAGAAACATATAACTATGTCTTACAAATTTAAAACTTCCATCAATTGTTTGGACATGAAATTTAAAACAATCACCTCCGATTTCTTCCTTTGACCATGTTTTTGGTTATTAAGATATAATTAAGATAATATCCTTTTAACAATATTAATAATTTCAAATTTTATATTTAAACTTAATTAGTGCTTGAATCATCTAGTTGACTAACTTGATAGAGGTTCCAAGAGATTAGAATTTATTTAAATTTGTGGGGCCGTCTCCAATTTTCCTTCGTACCAAACATATATAATAATTTAATAATGTTGAGCTTACAACCAACTCGGCCATCTCAACAATGATTTTTCAAGTCTATTTGGTTCTATCAGAGAAATTGAATGTGATTAAGTGATTTGTCGAAGCTATGAAATGTGAAAATATATCGATAGGAGAGTGTTTCATCTTAGAGAGAAGTCTCCGCATGAACGGTGATAATCGAACCTTTATTTATTCAAATAAATTTACTGCATAAAATTTTCATCGATCCAATAATAATACTCTTGATTTGTTATAACTTATGATACATAAGAAGTCACTAGTCAATGACTGTAGTTAGTAGATTAATGATATGGTAGAAGATGTACACATTATATAATTATGACAAGGAACCTACTCTAATCTTATTGCTTAACAACTACCCCCACCTTAATTATTCTATTAGTTATTATAATATTGAAGTATTTAACCTTTCTGATAGTTGATTAATTGCATCATTTTTTGACTTGAAATTTACTATAATCTGACGTTGCATATGCATTATTGTTAATTAATTTGCATTAACGCCAACCTTTGACCCTGCTTTGATCATTAATGGTGCTAACATTCTTTCTAGAAATCTTATTAGTTTAAAATTTTTATATTTAACTTAATTAGTAATCTAGTTGTGACTCGTTTGGTTACTAACTAATCAAGCTATAAACAGTTTTTCCGTCTGAACACGTTTCTGAAATAATTCCAAAAAGTTAATTGGCTTTTCTGACTTTTCCTATTAAAAAAAGTAGCTTTACGTTTCTACTTTTCTTCATATATTTAAGTTTGGCCAAGTCAATAGAAAATTATTAGTAGAGCTCCGTTATCACTAAGTGCCTTCAATATTATTAGTAGAGCTTGATTGTGACAAGGAAATTTTTGTCAATATTTAGTAGAATAACGTAGCAAAAAGTCTTATTACAAGAAACTTATATGATTTATTAGAAGGAAATATGAAAAATAGAATGAACCATCGTCATCCTCATTAATTAGATGGAAAGCTAATATATCTTAAAGATGAAAAGAAATATAAATTTAACCACAAAAACGGAATATGTCAACACAAATAATAGCGTCCACATCGTTGGTAGATGTGACAATTAAATATCTTCTTATATATTATTATTCATTCTTACTTATTCCGTTGGAACAACCATTTACTTGTTGAATTGTATTGTATTGTTAGTTTAAATGCAATACTTGTTTTGATTGTTACTTAAATTTTATTTTATCGTATGGTTTGAATCAATCATTAGGTATGATGAAAAAGCATATTTTATAGTATGATCGTATTGTTACCTTAATATTTCTTCTTATTTTGACTTTATTTATTATTTAATAATTTTGTTTTGATCATTTACCCTATTTTTTCATAGTAATTTTTCCTACATATCTTACAAGTTTTTGTAGGTTTATCATTCAAATTAAGGATATGTGAAATTATAATCTATCTAAACATTGTATTCATTAAAATAAAATAACAAAATAATACATTATAAAATAATACATAACAATCATCCAAACAAAGTGTAATTTTTGAGATTTAATTAGGTTCAATCTTCATTTGTTATCATAATATCAGTGTTAGATTGATCTGAATTTTATTTATACAATAATGCTAGACCCTCATGTTATGTAACAATTATATAAATATTTTTATAGGCTTTAACAATTTTAAATATAATAATATAAATTTAATTATCGTTAAATATTTTGAATAATTCTCACGTTATAAATTAGCTTTCGAAACAAGGAGGAGGATGCGTCTTGCTTAGCAAGGAAGGGGAAAATGACATTGCGTCTCCTACTTTTCCACGTCGAAAATGCGACGACTCTTTCAATTTCCTGCTGATTGCGTGGAAGATGCATCACTCGTTAATTTTCTATGGTACGTTGACTTATTGACTTTTTGGGATCATTATCTTTTTAAGAAAAAAGTCTAGAGGATCTATTGTGAATTTTGTAATTTTTTGTTCTATTAATTTGATTAGACATAAAATTTAGAAAAAAGTAAAAGAAATTTTTGATAATTTGATTTTACATTAGAAGTGCCTATTAAAATAAAAGGAATAGTTTTTACCCAAATATATACTTTATTTGTTTTTATTTGTTTGTTTGATTCAACTTAACAAAACTTTTAAAAAAATAAAAAAGATTTTGAATTTTTCAATTTAAGATAGTGTACTAAAATGTCTTTTTGTGCCTCAGAGCTAGTTTGAGTAGGCTTCTAACTTGGTACTTATCTATAATATGATAAGTGCGAAGGAGATTAGAAATGTTGTATGAATTTTTTTTTGTTTATTAAAATATTTTTTTTGATAAAATTATTTTTCATAATTTTTTTATATGTTTACTTAATTATATTTATAATATTAATTTTTAAAATATTTAAAAATAAATGATAAATAAGGACTTCTAGCAGTACAAAAACTCTTACTATCTTTTTTATTTAATAGGTTTAAATTATTTATAAATAATTTATCAAAATTACTTTTGTAGTGAATTATTTTTTTATAAGTTCATAATTAAATTTAATTTTTTTATATAATACTTGTTACCAAATGAGGTATATGTTTTAATCACGTGTAAAACACACACAATAAGACTAGTAATCTCAAAATCCTAAGTTAGGATTTTTAAATTAAGTTAATCCAAATAGATTGTTAAATATGTGACGTGAACAATTAAAATATTTTCAACATATATATTTTTTTAAATGAATCAAAAAAAGTAATACAGAGTATTTTTAAAAGCAGTTATGGTCCGAAGATTGTCAGTTTCATGACGTACAAAGATATCAATCTTCTTCAATACGCGTTATTTCTTACAACTCTATAAATAGCCAGGAATATTCATGTCTATCTCCACATCAATTTCCCAGCATTTCAATTATTCACTATCTCAGCGGCCTACTGAATTATACTACCAAGCAACTTTAGTGTCCCATCAAACAAACAAAATGAAGGTATGCAAATCAAATTAGAACATTTAATTTACATATATATATGATTCAACTGTTTTACTAACGTAAGTGTTGTTAAATTTGTGCAGCAAAAGGTTGTTATCAGACTATCTTTGAATGGAAATGATCAGAAATGTCGAACCAAGGCGTTCAAGATTGCCGTTTCACAATTTGGTAATTTCATTTATAAAAATGAAATAAGTCTATCAAATAATAATCGTACGAATTTGACTCAAAGCTGATGTTATTTCTCTTTTACTTAGGTGTGGAATCAGCGGCTATAACAGGGGAAGGGAAGAACCAACTAGAAGTTGTGGGAGAAATAGACGCGGCGAATCTAACGAGCTTATTGAGGAAGAATTTGGGTCAAGCGGACCTTGTGAGTGTTGGCCCCGCTGGTGGCGATAAAAAGCCCGCAGCTGCAGCTGCAGCTGTGGTGACTCCATCGGAACCTGTTTCGTACTATTATCCCTATCCGACTTATCAGTACCCTGTTTACCAAGTTACAGATTCGTATGGTCAATCCGATTGTTCCATTATGTGAAATGCCAGTTTTGGATTGCCTACTGAAAACAGAGTGTATAATTTTGGAACAGAGGCGTCCAATATAATAATTGTATTCATAATCAAATATATATATATACATAGAGAGAGAGTTTGAGCCTGATCGCTGAGCTTAATGGACTATATCTAGTAGATGAAGAGTTTTGGTCATCTTTTTTTTCATGTAAATCACTGTGTAACGAATACAAAATATATACAACACTCTCTGTCTTTTTCTTCCTATTTTTACTCTTTGAATCACAACACTTTAGTTCATTCATTACAATTTTAAATTTTAAATTTATTCCATTCAATTGATTTGAGCTTTTTCACAGTTTTTCGTGTTCTTCATTTGAACATTCATTTACAAATATCACAAAATTATTGTACACTTTCTTTTTGCTCTGTATCAACTCCCATTAGCTTCTTTACTTTCAATAGCGACATCTATCGATCTCAACCTAAGGCTCTTATCAGCGCCACCAGCACATCCACCTTTTCCTCTCTTTTTGGCTTTTTTTCACGATTAATTTTGAAGTCGAAGATACAAATTTGTTTGACTAATTGGATAATCACAATACTAAAAGATAGAACATTATCTATATGTATCATAATAAATTTATAAATTAAAATTAAAAAATTATTAATTGATGATTGAAAAGGAACAAATGGATGAAGAAGAAAATTTATTACAATTTGAAATAGATTAAGTAAACAATGTGAAATTTGAATAGTTTGAAGTTCCTTTGGAAGAGATTGAAATTAATTTATTTTGCCTAGTTTGTGAGATTGATATTTAATTTTTTTCTTTAATTTTTTTTTGTAAATTCAACAACTAAGTTCTGTAATGTATTATTATTTATGTATTTAGAGTCTGTTATGCATCTAGATGACATAAATTTGAAATAATTTTTATAAATTAACAGCGAATAGAAATAGAATATTATGTAATGCTATTTAATTTATGTAAGTTATATTAAAATTAAAAAATTATTTTAATTAAATCAAACAAGAAAGGAAGCCACTTTTTTTTTTAGGAGGAGGGAGGGGGGGTGGTTCTTAGTAATTCATACATTTAGAAATTAGAGAGAACAATCTAGAATTTAACTTGTTCTTCTGGTTGTTCAAACTTAAAAGGTGTCAAAATTCAAATATAAAAATTCATTTAATTCTTCTAAAAGTTTATTAAATGGACTATAGATAATTTAAATTAAATTTAATCTTAATTTATTCAAGTCTTTACTCGTGTTAAAAGATTTTTGAACATATTTTTCTAATAATATATTTTATTAACAAATATTTACCATAATTCATAAAAATTAAAAATATTACTCTATATAGTTTATTTTATAAATATTTATATTAAACAAAGACCTAGAAAGATTCAAAGGTTGACGACACTATGCGAACAAGAGGGTAGTCTGGTTGGGGCCCAGAACTAGAAGCATCGCCTCTTTAAGTCAACTAGCGCAATATAATATTACTAATATTATATCTGTAAAAATAATGACATCATTATAACAGTAGTAACAACAATAAGATGGGATTTGTCCAATCAAATCTGGTATAGGAAGTTGTCTGCTTCTTTTTCAGTATTTCAGAAATCAAACAACAACAACAACAAACAATAATAACATACCCGTGAAATCTCACAAGTGGAGTCTGGGGAGGGTAGGATGTACACAGACCTTACTACTACCTAAGTAGAGAGGCTGTTTCCTGGGAACCCTCATCTCAAAAACCCATACGCAGACCTTATAACAGTAGTATTTATATATATATATATATAAACAGGGGAAGGGAAGAACCAACTAGAAGTTGTGGGAGAAATAGACGCGGCGAATCTAACGAGCTTATTGAGGAAGAATTTGGGTCAAGCGGACCTTGTTATATATATATATATATATATATATATATATATATATATATATAAATTGTCATTTTATAAGAGTCATACAATTTCATAATAAAAATAATCTTTTAACCATAATAAATATGTACATATATTAATAAAACATATATTAAAACTTTTATTAACTTTAATTAATTGTCATTAATATACTATAGCTTAATGACTTTAATGGACTGTCTAGCTAGTAGATGAAGAGTTTTGGTTTTCTTTAAAAAAAAAATCTTTCTACGTCTTTGTAAATCCCTTTCAAATTTAAAATATATGAATTTGGTATTGGATGGTCTAAGTGATTTTATATATTTACTCGAATTCATTTGAATTTAATATTTTGGGAGATTATAAAGTTATCACGTAAAAGTTCACAAAAATACAACAAATAATAGACATGAGCTTTAGCTTTAAAAATATGACGGGTTTAATGGAAAACCTTAACAAGAATATACCTGAACATTGTGCAAATTCATATTTTTTTAATTATATTATCTTAGCTGTTTTGTAATTTTCTTCTTCTTCTCTTATTATTCTTCATTGAAATTAAAGTATTATTCGAATATAATTATGTTAAATATGTTATTGGAACATACTCAAATAATCAAATTCATATTTTATGTAATTAGTTGATATCATCTTATCTTATACTAACATTTTTCTTAACTAAATCTCATAATTCTTAAAAAAGATACCAAAATTGATTCCATGCATCTTGAAAAGGTTAGTTTTTAAAAATAAACTAAACGAAAATCTCGTTATTTATTAAAGAACACTAATCATTCTTCATTAATCACATTACAGATTTAAAATGAATTAATAGATTCTTTTCGTTAAATAACGTTAAAATTTAAACACATCTCTTATATAGTCAACCCATCTAAACTAGGGAAACTTCATAAAGTAGTTTCTAATTTTATCAAAAGAAAATTGATGAGGAAGCAAACATAATTAATGAAGAAAATAACAGTTCGATATGAAAAAAGAATGACCTAGTTTGACTTGATATTAAATTTTAAAAAATAAAAAAGACTTTTGCCTTTGTGATTGTAAATTAAAGTTATGTCAAATGTACCAAAATATTCTTTTATCTTATGATCTTAAACATGTCATGTGAAAAGTTGAAATTAAAATATTTTTTAAAAAACTTATTTTTTTAAAAAAATAAATTATTTTTTTCTAAACGGGGAGTACTGTATTAAATGAAGACTCAGAAAGATACAAAAGGTGGACTGACTTGGAAGGGCCAATAACTAGAAGCATCGTCTATTATCACCTTAGTTTCTAATATACATGGCACTTATTTTTAACTAATTAATTTTCAATAAAATGACACAAAAAATTAGTAAAATTTTTAAATAAGACAAGTGGATCAAAATAAACATTATATTGAGAGGAAAAAATCAGTATGCTTACGACAACTTTACACCAAGAAAGAGTCCTAAAGAAATACTCCATGATTTTGCACTAAAAAATGTCAAAATATAAAAGACTAACTCACGAAAAATTCAAAGAGGGTCAATATTTAGTATATAGTATAATTTTTCGTTAATTGACACCCCAGCTATATAAGTACTCAAACACAGGGGTGGATCCACCTGGACCATCTCAAGTGCTAGAGCATTCATTGACCCCGAAAAAAAATTTGTGCATCTATATAGAAAATATGCAAAATTTATAAAAATATAAAGATAAGCACTCAATGAACAAGAAGTCTCATGGGTGCTTTGGTTCTCGTTACCTTCCTAAGGCTCAAAACAAGCTCCCAGATGAGGGATCGAACCCCATTCTCAACACCAATTTTAACATATATGTTGTCAATTAATTCATCATAGGAACAAAATTGTCAATAGTGACATGCTTTTGGACAATGATCGTTTACCTATTTCGAATTATCTGAGCAACTCCGATCCCCCATCCTCTTAAGAATTGTCAATGATTTCAAAATTGCATAAGATATTTCATATAATATTTTAAATTGACTTGGTGTGTAGGGTTGGCTCAATTATAATTTGTTGGTCTATGGCATAAAGAAACTAATATTACTTTTTAGTGTGAACAATCTTTTAAAAAGGGATATTACCCATAGTTATATCCCTTTTTAATGCATTCTTTTATTGCAACATTAGAGCTTGATGATTATAGACGAAGTTATAATTTATGAATTCAAAATTTCAATTCGTTAAAGTTGATGAATTCTTAATTAATAATTTAAGCATATTTAATAAATTTTTTAATATAAATAAGGAATTTAATTCAAAGCTATTAATTTTTAAATACTGAAGAAACACTTTAAAGAATCCGGTTCTTGTTTAAGTCTTTGTTCGAGGAAGTTTTGTTTAGTGAATCTATAAATTGAAATAGGATGAGAGTTTTCAAGTTGAGGACAACTCGAAGACATGAAAACATAAACCTAGAGAGGTTTGTTTGTTAGGAATTTAGCTTTTAAATTCTTAGATTATGTATGCTTGTAATCATTTGTTGAGACTCGTTAATTTAGTTAAATTTGAGTAAAATATTATAAAGGTACAAATCACAATTTATTTTTTTTATATCTTTGTGAGCTGGATATATGTTTTCCACATAAAAGTAGTGTATTTTTTACCTATTGCTTTTACTTAATTGAAACATGTTAACTTTGTTCACTCCTTAGGCTAATCACTAGGTTGTGGCAGAATATCAAGTCTATTAGGGAGCTTAGAGATTTATTTGGACCCAAGACACAGCAAAATTGAACATATATTCTTCTTTTTGCCTTTTTAAATAAAATAACCCAAATTAAAATTATCGAATAAATTCAACTAAAATAATTCAAGAATAAAAAAGCACAACGACTAGATTATTTCAAACAATGATTCTAATGAATAATTCAGTTCCATGAGTTACAAAGGAAGTTTCAAGCTCATATTATTCATGAGTTGAAAACGAAAATTAAATTCTATGAGATAGAATCTAATCCCATTATTCTTCAATATATCAAGGATAGAGTAATGACTATTTAGGTGCAACTTCCCTTCTTTAATAATTACTCCATCCATCCCATTTTATATGTCACCGTCTGACTTGACACAATGTTTAAAAAAAGAAAATTTTTGAAACTTGTGATTTAAAATAGTTGTTAAATATTTGTGTGACAGAAAATTATTTCATTAAAGGTAAAAAAAGAATTTTAAAGTTAAATTATTTTCAATTAAAGTAAGATGATATTTTTTTTGAGACAGACTCAAAGTAAAAGATATCATATAAAGTAGAACAGGGAGTATTTTTTTTCTCTTATAAATTATCGTTCTCCAAAAAAATATGATAAAACATCATATTATATGTTTTAGTCGTGTAAAAATCTTTTGCACTTTTGTGTATAAGCTAAATCAATTTATTGCAAATATCAATATTTCCTAGAGTACCAAGTTGGATATAGTTAGCTATTCTCTTCACTTTTATTTATCACAGTTTCGCTTTATAAAATCAGCTTGATTAAACTTTAAACCTAAATTGAAATAGTTAAATTTAATATTTGAAATCTAAAATTTAAATGATTGAAAACTATTCAAAAAATATTATAAGTTGGAATCATTCTCATATCAATATGATAAAAAAATACATTGGTCAAAGTTTATAAAGCTTAACAACAATAAGTGAAATAATAACAAAGTAAAAGTCAATCACGTGGTAGCGGAAAACCAAAACTTTTGTGTTAAGCGTGAAGCTTCCTTTAAAACTTAAACTTACCATCAAGACATGTCACGTTGTTTCGTTTCTTTACAAAATCAGTGCACATCCATAAATATAATGTTTGTTAGTTGGGTCTAAGTTTTTTCATTTGCTGTTTTTCCTAGTTCATTCATGTATGGTAGCTACCATCTTCCTAAGGGTTAAGTAATTAATAAGATTGTACTCCACACGTCAAAGTCCAAGCTGCAATCAATTTTTCAAAAACCTTTGGTTGACTTGCTTTTTTGCCTATGACTAAGCAAAAGGTGGGTTATTTGGTCGGATGTGTTAGAAAATCTAATATATGTATTAGTTATACAAGTTATTTATGTTATAAAATGACTAAGTAATACATGGTCAATTCTGATTTTTTTTAAGTCCAATAATAGTTGTCACTTATTGACTTGATATAGAAATTAATAAGTAATAAATAATAAGGATAATTTCACTAAATTATAAATTGGACAAGTATTCTTGAATATTTCAAAATAATATAGTAGACAAGTTAAGATGGTCGGAGGGAATATTAGGCCATTAGCTAAACAAAAGTTATTAACAATCTCTTTGTCCATTATTGACTTGACAAATAAATAAAAAAAATAATAAATAATAGGGTTAATTTTATCAAATTACCTTTATTAAATACATGTCATCTAAACATTGAAAAATAAATAGTATGTAATGGTAAAGATAAAATAAACACATCATGATAAATTAATTTATCGATTTTGAAACTAAATAAGTATTACTAGATATTCTAAAGTAATATAATTGACAAGTAAACGTGAACAAAATAAGTATATGCATGAACATATGTTAGGTTGTCATAGCCGGTACAACTGTAGTGGGTCAGTTGTTGGACCCATAACTAATTTCAATATTACCAAATTTATTTCAGGCTTGCAACATTACCAATTAATACACCATGTTCATTATTATCACTATGTACTCTACCAAATGACCCTACTAGAAACAATCGAGTCAAGACATTTTAATATATTATGAGGAAGGTTCTAATTATTATAATCGTACTATTTATATGTGATGGGAAAAACGATCACAAATGGTATACAACTAACACGGAAGCGAAATCTTCGTTTGACCAAAATTTTTCCAACCTGTTTGGACCTTTAGGATGCAAACAAATAGATATTTATACCAACTTAAAGATTCAGCTTATAGCAGCCCTAAAACAGTATCAAATCAGCCCCCAAACATTATCATAAAGGTAATCAAAACACACAACAAGAACACCAAAACTTTAGCGTGGAAAACCTCCCAAATTGAGAGTAAAAACCACGGGACACCTAGTGCCGCTTAGAATCCACTAACCACAAGAGAGTATACAAAGTCTTTTCTAGATAATACAAGAGGCATACAACAATCATCATAATCAATCAAACATCAAGATATATGGAAATAATCAAAGAACAAGAAAGGAAGAACATCACCAAAATAGGGCTTCTGTCCTACTGCTATAACTTGAGCTCCAGACCTTAAAACGAAAATTCCAATGGTGAACATCTTCCCTTAGATATCAGAAAGCACCATACTAAAAATCAAGACGATCCAACGGTGCAATCTCCGGGGATCGAAGCTTCTCTGCAGCTGGGTTTTTAAAAACGAAAATGAAGAAAGTTTTTCTTCTCTCTTGTTTTTTTCTTTTGTTCTCTCTCACACCTGGATTCTCACACACTTACACACATATCTTTTTCTGAAAAATGAAGGGATAAGAGAGTAGGCCAGATGGGCCTTATTTTGTTAGGCTAATAAACCCAATCATAGGCTAGAAAAATAAATAACCCAACAAATCTCCCCATTTTTCTGCCTATGAAGAAGAGTTCGCCATTCCGGCGCTCTTGCAACACA